>JAOYSI010023916.1:0-31258 GCA_025775065.1 Hiodon alosoides | reverse complement strand
CTGCTGCAGGCTGTCCTTCTCCTGCATTCCGGCCCTCTGCTGCAGGCTGTCCTTCTCCTGCATTCCGGCCCTCTGCTGCAGGCTGTCCTTCTCCTGCATTCCGGCCCTCTGCTATAGGCTGACCTCCACCTGTACTCCATTCCTGGCGTTCCTGGCCCTGAGGGTGAGTGGAGGGCTTGACGTGCTGGTGGCACATCGGACAGGTCTCCTGGACGTAGAGCCACTTGCGCAGACAACTCCCGTGGAAGAAGTGCCCACAGTATGTCACCACGGCCGAGCTCATCTCCTGTAGAAGAGAGGAACATACATTTTAAAAGCTATATTTAGACCAGATTGACCATGGTGTCATAATTTACCCAAGCTCCTAATACATCTAATAAACGTGTATTAAATAACATAAGATAAATGGTACTGGAAGCATTGAAACACTTGAAGACTACATAAATTAAAATATTCAAACAATTATAATTTTTTTAGTCACCAAATGTTTTATCCTTGATTTGAGTGTGAATCAAATTAATTTCCTTAAAGGTGGTCACACTCTGCAATAACATTGGGTGTAGGGGGAGTGGGTGTTGAAGTAACTTTGGGTGTAGGGGGCGAGGGTGTTGAATAATTCTTGAACGTCGATTATCCCTGCCACCATTTTCACACAGGTGGGATAAGTGTTGATTAACCCTTTAAAACACTCCCCCTAGCGGTATGGGCGCCGGCACCCACGATCATAAAATTTTGAAATAAGTAAATTTTTACCCAATAAATGAAATAAACAAAACCTAAAACATTACGTTGTTTTCTTCAGTAGTAACACAGTATTAAGAAAAAAAATTGTTAAATGGTCAGAGCCCGCTGCTTTAGCAGTACAATCACACAAAGAGCCCCCCATCCCTGCAGTTTTACAACCTATCAAGTCTTTTCAGAGACACCACACCCTTTACTCAATGTGAATCATCAAACCCTTTCTTTGAAAAAATTGTGTACGTTCATCCAAATGAAACTGTGAATGACAGTGTCAATAGTTTTGATTTTTAATGTTGTATTTGTGTGCTCAGTTATTACACTACAAATCCAAACTAGTTCTGGTCAAATCCTAAAAAGTCTATTCTCTGCATAATTCTTAAATGACTGCCCTCATATAGTAGCAGTGGTTCTCTAACAAGCTGCAAAATCTCTTCTAACAAGTTTGTAGGACATACAGTTCTAGACTTGAATAACAGTAGTACAAAGTAGGAAAATACTGACATTTTTAATATTGGTGCGTTTCGCGGTATTGGTGCGTTAATCTCTCTTAATTCAATTGCAGTTTTAGTTAGGTCAAAATGTGTCACACCAATTTTAATATAAATTTTTCCCTTTATATTGGTTATGTACATGATTGTATTACTTTGTATAACATGACACAAAATATGACGTTGTAATCTTCACCTGTGTTGCCACCTGGCTGCCCAGACTCTCGCCATGTTTCAGGTTTTTCCCCGGTAACCGGAGATGTAATAAAAATAAATTTTAGCCAATGTGAATTTATTTTTCTTTTATTTATTTTCTTAACGTTAATTTGGGCAAAGCCAATGTGGGGAGATTATTTTCCAAGCTGTTTACCAAGTTGACAACACAGACCCATGCTTATTGTTAAAGAAATACCATGTTACGCGAACCTGTAGGCAGGTCAGAAGGAGCCAGTAGGTGGGGGGCATTTTTTGTCGTCACAAATCTAAGCTTCACAAGCTCAACACCGCGACCTGTGCTGACCTGGAAACAGATGGCGCAGACATCATTGTGTTGGCACAGTTGCTCACTGGTGGCGTGAGGGAGCGAGTTAATCTTCTTGGCAGCCTCCTGTCGCAGCAAGAAGCTTCTCCAGCCGGACTGAGCGCGCAGCCAGACGTTGAAGTAGGAGTGGATGATGATGACGGAGGCGCCCATCCAGCTCCACTCGCCAAAGAGCGACTCCCAGGTGCCGTAGCCAACCACACACAACGCTACCAAGAACTCCAGCACGCGGCTCACAGCATTCACGCAGTATATCACCTCGTCCAGGCTCTCGATGGGGTCTCGCCGCACCAGCTCCACCATAAACAGCGAGTAGATGAGCAGGGTGCCCGTCACCTGGGTCACCACAAAGAGAGGAGTGTTTTGCTCACCACATGCTGCTTGGAAACCTTTTGCCAATGCCATTTTGGATCCCCAGAGGTGATTTAATCAGGCCGCTCGTAGATCATTTTTTACACACATTTATCACCAGTTCACTACTAAGATGGAAGCTAACATGGTGCTTGCCCTGGCTAAATATCCAGCTACACTAAAATGTTGCAGGCAGAGAGCCTGAGATATCCCAACCTTTAGTTTCACAATTTCAATGGGCTTAGGGACAACCATCATGTACAAAGCAGGAACATCTATAATCAGAAAACAAGACGCTATGTGATATTTTGAAAATCAAATTCAAACATGAATCTCCCAGGTCCTAAACAAAGGGTCGATAAACAAATTCAATCAGCGATAGATGGTAGAATGTTGAGCCCCAGGCTTCCTACCTGCAGCGAGGTCAGCATACAACTAGACACAAGGATAAGCAGCCAGAAGTCCATGTGGAAGAACTGGGAGATCTTGTAGGCCATAAATCCAGGGAAGACGAGAAGGAACAGGCACATGCTGAGCCCTCGAAAGTGTCTCCACAGGCTCCTAATGGCAGAGCCAGGACATGACATTGGTCGATCGCAAGGTCCACCCATCATCCCCTCCACTCTGTGTACACTACTATGGTCTAAGGGTAGCCCCACAGTAACTTGGAGTAATAAAAAGCCCTCAAAGGCTACAGATTTACATAAGTGTATACAAATATTGAGCCACAAGACCAGGATATCTTTTAATTTCGGTTACACATTTTTTTATTTAGATAGTATTTTTATTTTGATGTGCAGACATGCATGTTTTGTAAACCTTAACTGAACTGAAGGAAATTTGTGGCATCATATGAATGCACGTTTTTATTTTGATGGGTATTCCTGTTAGTTAGAATCATACTTTAAAATACTGAAGTATAATAGACACCCTAAGTTCAGTGTCTATTAGCGACTATTACATTGTTTGTCTTTAAATTAGCTCTGCCTGTGTATGTGTGTGTGTGTGCACATGAGAAACCACCTCCCCCAGTTCCAGTGATATACAAGTAGTCTAACTACTTCTACCAGAGCCTCTGTTACTCTGTTCCTTTGTTTGTGTAACTGAATACTTTCTATTTCTGGCAGTTTGTGTGAGAAACTACTTATGTGATTTCTCTAATATTGCTGTATGTATGCACGACATGCCTCTACCCTCCATGTTCATATGTGTTGACTGACCTGTTGCGGGATGCTCCTAGTGCCAAGATGATGGGGTCGGCAATCTCAATCATGGACTGCAGGGTGGAGGTGACCACGATGAAGAGGATTATGCTGAGGAGGAAGGTGCGCTGCAGAACTTGCATGTCCAGCAGGCCGGTCTGCAGGGCCAGTAGCAGCAGAGTCACCCCCTCGGTTACCCCTCTAGGTGCACATGAAGGCAGGGTCACTAATGTACTCTCAAACAGCACGCACAAGGGTGAACCAGCTACACACACACACACACATAATGGCCAACCTAATACACTGATTCCCCTAAGCCCTCACCTGTGCATGACATTCTCATTCTGAACAGCAGCATACCCCCCCAGGTAGAACTTGCAGAGGTTGAGCAGCCCCAGCGCCAGGTAGGACACCACAAAGGTCAGGCCAAGCAAGGAGTATGGTGTGGCACAGCACTCCGAGACACTGTGGAGAGAGACCAGCAACCTGAGATGCTGCCGAGTGAGACTGGCACGCCGAGACGCTGCCGAGAGAGACCGGCACTCTGAAACATCACTTCTATACGAGTCAACTGCATTGTAAAAGACAGCAGTAACAACAAACACACACTGCAATGAAAGAGAGTACCTGCTTAGCAACATGAAGACCACCCCCTGGTTGCTGATTAGGTTACTGCTGGTTGTGGCATATGTATAGATCTGCACTAGGAAGAGCACGAACCAGAAGACACTGAAGAGTACAGGTACAGCAAATTGGTTCCACAGAGAGATGCCCACGGCAAGCAGCCTGTACAGCTCAATCACCTGCCAATGGAGAGATGTAAAGAGAGAATAGATGGTGAGAGGGGACAGAGACAAGGAAACATTCTCATTCTTAAGTCTCACAGTAGCGCTTTCAACATCCAAAAGAGCTTGTGCTTAGGGCCCCCCTTACCCAGTGCTGCCCTGAGCGTCATGCCCTCACCTCTAACTGCAGGACTTCCCTGTAGGCCAATCTGGCCATCTGATAGGGTACAAAGAAGTTGAAGAGCAGGAAGAACACCATCTCAATGACCGTGAGGACCATGGCAAAAGAGTTGACAGTGAGCAGCACGGTGTGGGAGACGGCACAGAGCCGGGCAAGCAGAGGGAGAAGGTGAGCAGAGAAGAGCCAGACCTGCCTGGTCTTCATCAGGAAGGCACACAGTGTGCTGAGAATGATCTGACCTGGAGAGACAGACGTGCAGATGCAAAAACACATGGTGATTCACAGGCACACAGGTAGACACATCAGGAAACACCTGTCAAAGGGGCAACTATTTACATTATAAATCTCTTAACAAAAGTAGATCATAATCACCTGGTAATGTACACTCTACAGTAATTTAAATTAAGTAATTTAAGTAAAGCAAGAAATATCTTTTGTATAAGAATGAAATTTCACACAGAGTAAACACTACAAGCATAATTAGAAGGTGATCTGCAGTCTTCGACAACGGTACTGAGTAGCACGAGACAAAAAAATAAGTGTGAAATGTAAAAGATGGTATATTTTCTACCTGTTATTGAGACCAAAACTAGAAATGTGAGGTTTGTTTTAGTACGACCTACTTGTTAGGGCAGTCACAAAACGGTTGAAAGCCAAAGAATCCAGATAAACTGCTCCCTCGTACCCATAACGCACCTCTCCACGCACATAGTCCCTGTGAAGATGAATATAAAAAGAGGACTGGATTCAGAATTGTATTAAAGCATCAGGGCATTTCTATTTTCAGGTGGACAGCGACATGTCCGCACTAAAGGAGCAAAATAAGTATTGTAGGTGCATCACAGCCACGAACACGTATGAACTTTCAGTTGTGTAGTCCTTTGGAACTTTTAAGTTACATACATGTGTGATAATTACAGCAAGCAGATACTTATAGTATTCAAGAAAAACTAAATATAAATTAGCATCATATTAATTTGTTTATTTCTTCCTAGAAAGACTTTCTATTTTACAACCTTCGTATAATGTAGATATGCAATAACCAGCCCAACCTCAAACCTACCTATGATTTGAAGTCATTAAAAAAGGTGGCACGTGTGTCTCTTGGCAAGAGTGAAACTGAAACGGTTAAGCTAATTCATTGGAATCTTCATTTAAAATAACTAAATACACATCAATTGAACTTCTTTCAACTGCACAAGATATAAACTAAATCCACCATTCCACCGCTGCAGGAATCTGGTTGGGCCCAGACTACTTCTTCAAACCCCCTTTCTTCTTCGTTAAATTCACACCAACTAATCTCCCATTAACAAGTATCTATTACCTTTATACTAAGCATGCTGAGCACTAAAAGGTGACAAAAGCAGTGCTTTAGGGAGGATATACAAACACTGGGCAAGCTTGACTTTCAACCCATCTTTATTACTATTCGCTGCTATTTCTGATTCACTATAATTTACTTATCCAGACTGAGCAATCAGCACACATGCACAGCTAGTTATCTGCTTGTGTTCCAATCACACCAACCATGCCAGGGGTTCCACACACATCATCTGCTTTGGATTGAAACCTGAAAACCTCTAGTGATAAGTCAAGCTCACCTAGAGATCTGGTGACCCACGTACAGCAGCAGAGCTGTCAGGATGTAGAGGTAGAGTTGCACTATGTGCCGCAGGGGCAGGGCCAGCATTACTATGCTGACGAGGTGCCCTGTGAGAGAAAAGGGATGAGAAATGGTCACACACAGGTCAACCGCTTTCATACGGTTCATCAGGACGGAGTGTAACGACAGCGCAGGGTATGGGCAAAAATCTCCCAGTGGTGGGTAGGAATAGGACAAATTATTTTTACAAGATGCAGAAAACTTAGTTGCAACCGAAAATCTAGGATTAAGTTCTTAAAATGCAATGCGCTGCGTTGGTTAGATTGACAGGAACTGCTTCTATGAATTCCACACTAGCTCATGGTTAATTAGTCTGCAGTATCCCTGCAGCTACAGGATGCAACGCTTGACCCATAGCTAAGCATGTCAGTTCACTTGCTCATAAGGGGAAATTAGAAATCAGAGAACTTAAACAACCCAATATGTATTTAACTAAAATATATTACCCATTTTATTATACATTTTAATGTTAAAAAAAAAAACTTTTAAAAATATTTTTATAAACATGTATTTTTGTGATCCTTAGAAATATGTATATGTTTTCCATGATTTTTGTCGTATTAAAAGATAAAGAGGCACGTATTATTGTGTTTTGTCGGTATATTACATTTCCTTATGACCAGAATACAACTTTTAGAGACCTGGTTTATGGTATTGCAAAAACATCCAATCAAATACATGCTATTTAACATAAACGCCGAAGTACGTTCAGTGGGTGGAGGAACATGACATTGTCTACCGTATACTTACCGATATAATACATATTCCAGATCACATATTTGTATTTAAAGAGCATGTCTTCATTTTTCGCCTTGAGGTGCTCTGTGAAGCTGTCAATGTCACACTTGTACAGCAAATCCAACATCAGTATGCTTGGCACCCTCAAGGCGACGTTTGCGATTTCTTCAAGTCGAGGCATTTTTGGGGATAAATTGGGCTGGAAAGCGATTTTTGAAGTATTGTTTTTGTCACATGATTAGCAAATTTACAATGTCGTTAAAGATTAATCACCGTATATAAAGGGCGTTCAGAGCTCTTTTTTTACGATTTCGCTTGCCAAACCTTCGGTGCCACATCATGCACGGTTTCACCTGTTGACACCGGGAGTCCAAAAATCCGTGACGAAGACGCAAATGTCGTTTTATTAAGTTTGAGTCGCATCATCCATTAGTACAATATAAGGTCGAAAATATCTATATACAGAATCGATTGTACTGGGTTGCTAATAAATATATATTTCAATATAACAAACCTGGGATCAAATTTCAACCTACGTGAGTTTTTCTATGAATGTACACGTAGACACTCAACTACCAGCTACTGGGCTAATTACTTTAGCCAATTGCATTTAGGCTTAACGCGTCGACGAGTCTACTATGAAGACACCTGCCCCGTCTCTCTCTGTCAAAATAACTCATTCCTATCACTAAAGCAACAGCTAGTATTACAAAGATAATTTGTTCCACGACAATTAATTCACTCCGATACTGCCAGTGCAGCCATGATTTTCAACTCTGACCTCACGTATCCGTCGTATAATGTTAACGTCACTGGGTACGAGGTCATTTGTTAACTAGCAATTTTTTAAATGAGTTTAGAACTCTAGTTTAAGAAAACCGTGTGGAATTTTAGAGCAAATGAAAAAGAAAATTGAGGTTTCGTATTTTGAAGTTGGAGACCGTCTCCGCAACAATTTGTACATGCACTTCAGGAAAACACGTCCTGCAAGTTGTAGCTGCAAAGAAGACACGCAGCTACTGTACTAGAGCCGATTCTCGGCTTGATCTGGCACATAACAGCACTTTTAGACTGCATTCACATGAGCAGCGAAAGTGCATGTGCTTGGCGAGAATATAGGAGGCGGCTGGGGGCAGGCATTATGTATGCTAGCTCCTTAGGGGTTGATGTGAATTGGCTCACTCCACACAAGTTTATTGTGACCAACGAAGTAAGGGAAATATATGTATAACGCGTGAATTATTGTATCAATGGAAATATGTAAATATACTGGCAAACATTTTTTTTTTTTAAATGTCAAGGACAAGTTACCTTTAAATTGAGGTCTTTTTGAAGTGGTCTTACATAAATGATCGCTTGCCCCACCATCGCTGCTCCAGTGGTCAAATGTTCAGGGGAACATCCAGCTTGCGGACAGGGCATTTTGTCCAAAACCTTGCTCCTTGTCTGCATCGAAGAAGCTGAACCCCTCCACACTCCTTTAAATGTGGAAAGTGATGCAGCAGTTCCTCTGAAAACTCCTCTGGTGAGCAGTGCTTGTCTGAGGCAGATAAAACAAACAAATATCAGTACCACCGTACTGAACCTGTTCCAGGTCCGGAACCAAACCTCTAAGCAACAGCATTGGACTCTGAACAAACTTCCAAAACTCCTGCCACCACTGCCACAGAACTGTTACAGAAGGAACACTGCAATGTGTTTAGCCAATGGTGTTTAAAAATGTGTAAGAACACATCAGGAACCAGCCACCATACTGGTAATCTGTAATTAGACTTTTTCAAGTTTTGTTTAAAAGACAAATAAGAAAATGAGACTAAACCTGGAAATGTGATCATCTTCTCTCCCAGTCCTACCCTTTCAAGGGTACTTTTCTGTTTCAAACTTGGCACTTCACAGTCCTTTCTCCCTGCCAGGCAGAAGAAGCGGTGCGTGTATGACCACCTTTTTGTTTTCTTTACTGGTTGAGAAGGGGTTGAATGCCGCCTCTGTGCCAGATGTGTGCTTGGGTAAGGCCCAAAAAGCCTCATAACCTCAGCTGTTGAAAAAAAAATTTATAATAAATGTAAATATAGCCCAACATTAAATACCCTTGAGTGAATACCAAGAGCAATATTCACAAGCCAAGGGCAAAGTGTGGGATAAAGCTAGTTCTGATTACCCTGTTCTTTGTGGGGCGAAATAACATGCTCAGTTTGATCTACATCTCACAACAACTCCAAAATATGATGTTGGGAGTGTTGGGGGCCCAGGTGGCTGGAGTCCAGTCTAAAGGTCCACTGGTTGCTGTGGTGAAAGTGATGCAGTCCTGCAATATTAACATATTACTTCTGAACAAAGTATTATTTTTGACAGGTTTTTAAGACGTTTTTCATTGATGTTATTTAGCATGCAAGCTGCATCGGATAAGCAGCTAGTTAGCTAGCTAGCTATTTAATACTTGTAATTTGTAGCTACTGCAATACTTACCTTACACTCATCTGTTTATGTGTATTTTGTGCTGTTATTTTACTTCACTTAGGCATGTGAGAATGTATACTTACCTGAATACGCATTTGTGATTTGTATTTCCAGTTTCACACTTTTATCCAAGTAAAGCCTCTAAAGATACACCCTCTTGGAGAATCATTTGGATGATTGTTTAGCTGACTGGATAGTTGGATAGCAGTTCAGCGAGGCCAGTACAGTATGATTATTAACGGGTGCAGTGATGGTAAAAAAAAACTGCCGGATCAAGCAGTGATACCACATCAATAAGCTTAAGATAGACTGCAGTTGGTGGGTAGTCTTTGGCCTCAAAATGTTTTTGATGTCCTCCATCCTCATCCTCATACCCCATCTACTTCTAAAAAAAAAATAATTATGCCAAGAAAACTAAAAAAATCTCACATTGATCACAGGTTGATGCCTTGTTTCCCATGTCTTGGTAAAGACAGATTTATGACTTCAGGAGTGAGTTTGAATCACCATATGGGCACCACTTTCTTTTGGTTTGATCAGTGTCAGAACATAATCTGGGTCAGTGAAAGCGATCATGGGATATGGCGATGTCATGAGTGGTGGGTGACAGCATTAATTTCAATTTATCACTTATCTAATATATGAAATATTAGATATTATTTTGCTATTCTCACTGCATTGTGTTTATTTCACTTCTTACTTATGTTTGACTACTTGTAATTGGTTGGTTGGTTTTGATTGTGTTTATGATTTCTTAATTATTATTAATTTATATTATTTAGGCTTATTGGTTAATTGCTGGGCAAAAATCACCACACATTCCCACTTTGATTCCCCCTGGTCATCTAATCAATCGCTTTCACCTGTCCCCCCCTAACCAAATGAATCGGCTATAAAAGCCAGAAGTCTTCTCTCTCATGGGTGGGAAAGAAGATGGAAAAAGAGAGGAGAAAATGCATTTCGCTGGAATAACAGTGGCCAGCAGCAAAGGAGTTGCCGCAAACCCCAAGGACCAGGGCAGAAGGGAAAGGCAGAAGAGGACGGTGGAGATCCAGTTGGTGTGGACAATCACTAATGCTGTGGATTACAAATTGTTAAAGAGAAATTGGTCGGAACCGGAGGACCAATCCCGGAAGAAACCGACAGAGTGAGCAGATGGCGAGAGGCTTCTGAAACGGCTGGTACTGGCATGATTAAGAGTGGTGAAGGTTCTGTCAATAGTGGTTTGCACTTCCTGTGGGGTCTGTGGGCAGTGCCATCGGGGGGAGCAAATCAAAAGAGTGGTGAGATCAGGATCTAGTAGTAAATTATTAGTCAGATATTTTACTACTATTTTTCTATTTCTTTGTTTGTTTTGGTTTGGCTAGGATTTTAGGCTGCCCAGGTATCTCAAAGGCATCTTTGCTGGTTTTATCATTAGTGTTAGTATTACTACTATTATATAACCCTGTGTGTGAAATTAAACGTAATCTCTTTTGTGTGCTTTGAACTGAATAGACTATGTGCCCTGTATCAGTTGTGTTTTGGATAGTGTGAAAAAACCCAACTAGTTCTTGTCTAATTCATCAGTGTGGTGGTGCCTTGGGATCCATCGAGCCTGCTCGGGGAAGGAAATCCGATTGGGCGTGGTGAGCTCTTCACTCGTGAAAAAGAGAAGTGGCGTAGTCATGTTTGGTTAGCACCCATAGGCGGTGACAGACTCCTGCTGTTTGGGGCAGTGCGTGAATCACTTCTTCATTCCTACCTATCATATGTTAGCTGGCAAACCCAGAGTTAACGTTAAGCTATACCTCAAAATATAAACCGCTATTTAGCAGGCTGTCTTTCTAACGTAAGGTTAAGAACTTTACCATAGACCATCATTAAGGGCTTATATAGCCACTAGGACTATGCTAATACATAGGACACATTGCCTACAATTCATGAATTTATGATCATTGATACAGTCCACAATTTTTTAAATACATGTAAATTTCACATAACGACCAACAATAAAATGGATGACATCATTCACCAGCCATATATTTGATATCTTCACTCAAACCAGAACATGCAGATACTCACTTTTTTGTTCATTTGTTTTAAGGAGGATTTATAGAACTGACTTTTTTATTTTTCAATGTTACTTAAATTCAAAACTTTTTGCGAAGCATTTTTTGTTTCAAGAACTGCTAAATTTTGTTTAAGGTAAATTTATTTAATTTACAGTATTATTTAAAGAAATGCTTTCATTTATAAATGACAGTGAAAATCAGGCTGGGGAGCTTAATTTTACCATTATTATTGTTGTCAACACTTGCACGAGGACAATAATTGGGTTATTGGTACATATTTTTTTGTTTCTTTCTTTTGATTTCTTTATGTTGAATTTACTGTATTCTGATACGTATCATATCTTTTCATTGATTATATTATCAATCAAGCAAAACGGGATCATTTATGGTTCACTCAGATATGTTAAATCCTCTGGATTGGCTGGAGGAAGCACGCAATAAAGGTAGAGTAAGTGTTAAACTAAACATAGACATGCAAATGTTTTGGAGGCATTGCTGCATGGGCAGTGAGAACTGAAGCACAAATTGGCAGCAGCTCCATCAGAGTGTGTGTAACTGGCCACACCATTAAAAGCACCGTAAACCATTTCAAATCTGAGGATTCTGCTGGTCAGGCTGAGCTGCAGAAAACCGTACTGCATTGCAGCAATAATACACACCCTAGAGGAGGCTAATAGGACATATTTCACATACTGAGTAGTATGAGTATTAGTAAAGGCATGAGCATATTCCATTGTATATTCCATTGAGTGCAAACATCTGTGTTCACATGTGGGTACATGGGATGGTGTGTCAGACGGAAAAGAGGGCATGGTCAAGATAACCTTTGCTAAATTGTGCAATTGATTATACTTGCAGATTAAGTCAAGTTAATTCCAGATAATGCAAAATGTATGTAAATGCTGCTCATGGAAATTTTATTCAGTGAGAGTCAGCACTTGAAACTTGATTGACAAGCCAGCCAAATTGGGGGTGGATTCAGGGTATTAAGCCTAAGGAAGGGAAATGCTGCTTACTTCGCTTCTTTAGTTGTAACTGCAAGAATTCAGGGGTTCGAATTCACAGAACGGTCCTGTGTTCCTTGCATAAAGATTAATGTTTACTGAATGAATATTAACATAATACATTGACAAAAACTGTTTTGTGGAAATACACTTTGCAATCTCTCAAATTAGTTATTAGGCTACAGTTTAAAATGGGTACATAATACGAATATGATGAGGCATGAAAATCAATCCCAAAAAGACAAAAAACATCGTAAATAAATCCGTGTACGCGAACATGTCTTAAAATATTGGCAAAGTGAATGTTCTCGACAGAACAACAATGGTCTTCCGTACCAGCAACGCTCTGCAACTAGAAGGTGTGCTGTGGTATCTGGCACCAAGACGTTAGCTGCAGATCCTTTTAAGTCCTGTAAGTTGCAAGGTGGGACCTCCATGGATCGGACTTGTTTGTCCAGTTTGTCCTCTCTCTCTGTCCCACAGATGCTCGATTGGATTGAGATCTGGGGAATTTAGAGGCCAAGTCAACACCTTGAACTTGTTGTTGTGTTCCTCAAACCATTCCTGAACCATTTTTGCTTTGTGTCAGGGCACATTATCCTGCTAAAAGAGGCTAATGCCATCAGGGAATACTGTTGCCATGAAAGGGTGTACATGGTCTGCAACAATGCTTAGGTAGGTGGTACGTGTCAAAGTAACATCCACATGAATGGCAGGACCCAAGGTTTCCCAGCAGAACATTGACCAAAGCATTACACTGCCTCCTCCAGCTTGCCTTTTCCCATAGTGCATCCTGGTGTTCTCCAGGTAAGCGATGCACACGCACCTGGCCATCCATGTGATGTAAAATAAACTGTGATTCATCAGACCAGGCCACTTTCTTCCATTGCTTCATGGTCCAGTTCTGATGCTCACGTGCCCATTGTAGGCTCTTTCGGCAGTGGCCAGGGGTCAGCATGGGTACCCTGACTGATCTGCGGCTACGCAGCCCAATACGCAACAAACTGCGATGCACTGTGTATTCTGACACCTTTCTATCAGAACCAGCATTAACTTTTTCTGCAATCTGAGCTACAGTAGCTCATCTGTTGGATCAGACGACACGGGCCAGCCTTCGCTCCCCACGTGCATCAATTAGCATTGGCTTCCCATGACCCTGTCGCCGGTTCACCGCTTTTCCTTCCATGGACCACTTTTGATAGGTACTGACCACTGCATATATATATATATATATATATATATATATATACACACCGATCAGCCATAACATTATGACCACTGACAGGTGAAGTGAATAACACTGATAATCTTGTTATCATGGCACCTGTCATGGGTGGGATATATTAGGCAGCAAATGAACATTTTGTCCTCAAAATTGATGTGTTAGAAGCAGGAAAAATGGGCAAGTGTAAGGATTTGAGCGACTTTTGCAAGGGCCAAAGAGTTCCAAAAACTCTTTTTCCAAAAGAAGATCAAGGAGTTCTGCAACATACGGTTTTTCCTCCATAGAGCTCGGTTCTCAACATCATCAAGGCTGTCTGGGATTGGACAGAGAGAAGCAAAGTCTATAGAAGAACTGGAAAGTTCTCCAAAATTCTCTCCAAGATCTACCTGCCGATTGTCTTATAAAACTGCACGACAGTTTACCTGAGAGAAATAAAGCAGAATTTAAGGCAAATGATGGTCACATCAAATATTGAATTTATATTTTGTTGTTTTTGTCTTTTTTGTTTTTTAGTAGTTTTTACTGTTTACTGCCTTTCTAGTTTTTATTTTATGTTTAGAAACTTTTCATTTCATAGTTTTTGAAAGCAACTTCAATTTACAGAATGTGCCTAAGACTTTTGCACAGTACTATATATATATATATATATATATATATATATATATGTATATGTGTAGTACTATAGTACTATATACTATACTATATATACTATATATATATATATATACACTATATATATTTATATATATGTACAGCATATTACCTAAATGTTGAACATTACATCTACGATGAACTGAACAATAAAACAAAATGTAGCTCCAGAAAACAATGGCCTATTAAATACACATTTACAATTTAGTAAATTACAGAACTGGATGTTTTCACTGGAGCAATTGAGGTTAAGAACCTACCTTGTACATCTGGGGTGAGACTTGAAGCGAAAACCTTTCGGTTAAATTCCTTGTCACCTTAACTACAACACCATCAGCTACCTATACATAAATGATACACGCAATAGATAATACAAATGCCACTGCATATAATTCAAAAGCTATTGAATTTTAAAAACTAAAAAAATCTAACTGCTATGTTGTAAGTAGTATATATCCTATACTTTCTGTCAAAAAGTGATTTATGGCCCCTGTTTGATTGACAGATCAGTTCACAGACACTGTTTCTATCTGTGCGCTTCAATTGAAATTGAAGGATTCAACTTACTTGGTTAGTATGGTCTTTGATGGGGGATTTTATTGTTAAGATAAAATCTAATGTTAATAATCACACATGTTTTGGAAGATATAGCCTAGGATGGTGAAATTGTGGCTTACAGCAAATATTTTCAATTGTCGATCTTTTCACAGATGATGCTGCGCTAGCAGAACCTATGCTGGCTGGAGTGAGTAGGCCCCAAACAGTGTCTGCAAATTTGGATTGGCTTGAAGATTGGACTGATTCACACATTAAAATCTGGGACGGGGATCTACAAACGGACTTGCCAGAGAACAATGATGCAGTTCTACCCCGATCTGTGAGTTTGAGTGATCTATCTGCAGAGAGTGTTAAAGACATTGCCAACGTGGTTAGATTATCCGACAACCCAGATCACGCTGAGGATTATCTTCAAAGATACGATCGGGCGTGTTTGAACATTGTAGATGAATGCAACACGGTTATTGGCGAACTCCATCATTATTCTGACAGGTTTGAGACAAACACGTCTGTATTGGAGAGGCAATGCAAGGCTGTTGAGAAGTTGACGGAGAATGTGGATGAAATAAAGCGTGTTTTGAGGACTTTGGTTGATGCCAATCAGAGATTGGTATATGTCAGGAGTTGACCAGAACAGTTAGTAAACAGACTAATTCATTATTATTTGCGATGTCGCGACCGTCTAAACGTAGTAGGTTAGATACCGTGGATGACGAACCCGAGCAGTCTACTGAAAATTTCAACCACAGTCTGCGAAACATTAATGCTCTGTTAGACATTGAAGCTTTTAACACAGACCCGGATGATCTCACAAATGATGTGTCTATTCACCAAATTCCTGATGATATCGTTAGGCTCAATAACAAACTACATGCTTTGCAAAACGGAGGTGGACGCACTGTGGCGCCACCTAACCATGGCTTAGACAGTATGGACATAGAAAGATTGGGGAGAGAGGGGGGTTTGGTTGGTGATTACACCATAGTGGCAAGACCTCGATTTAACAGTTTGGTTTTACATACGTTGCTTCATTTTAGGGGGGGCTCAGACATAGCCGCTTACATAGTAATTTACATAACACTGAGTGAGATGGCTTGGCTGGGGAAAATGGTGCTTTCAACATCACATTGAGAGGGACCAGTCTAACTACGGATGTGAATGCAATGTTGTCTCTGGAAAATAGTTATGGAGTTGAACGTTTCTTGGATGCCATTGAACGAGTTGTGCAGAGCAACACGCGGATCATGGTTGATGAGGGTTTGGAGCTAACAGTTTCTATAACATGGAGTAAGAATGGTGGTGCTTATATAAAGCTACGTGCCCTGGCGCATAATGAAGTGATTAGAAAGAACAAAATGAACTTATTTTGTCCTTCTAACGTTTCAAACAACCTGTATTTCACAATCTGCCTCGCACATTATTTGAACCCACAAGCATCAGAGAACACATTAACGAAGGTGGCTACAGACATACATACACGTGTTGGTTTTACTGTACAACAAAAGATTGGTTTTAAAGATGTTGCAAAATTTGAGAGTGCCTTAGGGATTAAAATTGTAGTGTTCTACAGATCGGGTACAATCATGTTACATAATTATCAGACAAGTGACACGCCACTCAAGCAGGTATTCTTATACCTTCATGACGAACACTACTATGTGGTGCTGAATGTCAAGGCTTTCCTGGGTGAACCATACGTTTGTCAATTCTGTTATTCAGGGTTTAGTAATCGACGAGATCATGGTTGTAAATACAGTTGCGATGTGTGCAACCACGTCGAATGTCACAAGACAAAAGACAAAATATTGCAAGGATTGTTCAAGGTATTGCAAATCAGCCTTTTGTTTTGAGAAACACATGCAGTCAGTTTCCACTGGTGAGTCGGAACGTTAGCGGCTCTGTGTGATGTCACAAAGTATTGTTAGAAATGCAACAGGCGTTACCACGTTAGTGTTAAAAACAAAAAAGCACACAAATGTGTTCCGGGCCGTTGTGTCCATTGCAGCGTAAACTTGTCAGCAGATTCAGAACATAGTTGTTACATCCAACCTACAGCCGTGAAGAAAACAGATAACAAGTACATTTTCTTTGACTTTGAGACACGATTTGAGAATGGCAAGCACAATGTTAACTTTGTCTGTGCCATTACGTTTAACGATGAAGATTTTACAGCTGAAGGGCCAGACTGTATTGAAAAACTTCTGAGTTTAGACGTTCCAAGTATATTGGTTATACATGGCTGGCACACAACGCTGCGGGGTTTGACAATTTTTATTCTCTTGGAACATTTTTCCAAAGTTGGGCTTTTCCAAAATCACCATTATGGGGTATAGGTTGATGTATGATGAATGTTTTAATCCGCGATACATGGATTGTGAACATTTATGACTGTTGGCAACCTCTTTTTGATGAATTGTTGAAGATCAGAGACATCAAATTTATTGACGGATTACCCAACGCTCTAGATGATGATGAACTCCCCGTGACTAAAAATAATTTGTTGATAATTGATGATGTAATGAAGGATGCCTGTAGCAACATGCAGGTTGAAATACGTGCACCATCGCAACCTCAGCGCTATCTACCTGCTCCAAAATTTGTTTTTTCAAGGTAAAAGCAGCAGAACAATCAGTTTGAATACAAATGATTTTTTTTAAGAATCCTAGGGACAATAATCAAATAAATGTACTGGCCAGACAAATGTTCCCAGGTAATACAAAGTATTTTTTGGAATGTTTTAAAAAACGCCACGAAAAGTCCTTCGGAAATCTTATGATGGATTATAAAGCCAAAACCCCGGATCAATTTCGTCTCAGAACAGACTTGCTTTCAAAGTATTCGGTTTTTTATGTCCAGAAAAAGAGTTGAGCCGCAGTCATGTCAGCCAGGATTCAGATGAACTTGCCTCTTTTAAAAACCCTACTTAAAGCTAAACCGGCACAGAGACGCTTCATTTTGCAAACAGGGTCAAAAGAGTTAATCTTGCCCCTGTGCAAAATGGCTTTCAACATCCTCCGTTGCATCGTACCGCTAACAAATTCACAATATAAAAGTTGAAGAAAACAGAGATAAAGTTTATGGGCGATAAAAAAGATTGGTGTGCACAGGAAAAAACGAGCTATTAATCAAAAGGCTGGTTTTCTTCTACCGGTCTTAAGCGTAGCTGTTCCATTTTGTACCAGCCTAGTAGCATCGAGACAGAGCTAAATGTAATGGAGTATGCTGAGAAAATGTTCCAGAGGATTCCGGCGGCGGCACCAACGGGGCCCCAAACCCTGTCGAGATGGGACAGTCGCGCCCAATGAGGAGGGGACCGGTAACTTGGGTACAAACCCGGCCTCTACTGCGAAGGTCCCCTTGGGCGTCCGGACCTCTATGCGGCTGGCGGGGTAACATTGCGTGTCGCTGTGGACGCAGGCAACCTGAATGGGTGCTCCCGGACTCCCTTCTGCCAGCTCGGGCCGGATCAGGGTCACCACACTGCCAGAGTCTATGAGGGCGCACGTATCCTGCTTTCCTACCCGCGGTTCGGGGCCGCGGGGTGTTTGTGGGCCCAGCAGGTCGTGAGGAGGCACTGTCCCTCCCCATGGCTGGCCGACGGCATGTGGACTTCCTCGCCTGGGGAACTGTCGGGCCAGATGTCCCCTCTGGCCGCAGGAAAAATTCCTCCAAACTTCTCGCCTGGAGGATGAGCGGCGGCCCGGTCAGCCGGTGATTGGGGTTGGTGATTGGTCCGGGCCTGGTCGGCTGGGGGCAACCGGGTGGTGCCCCCCGGCGGGCAGAAGTGGAGCGCTCATCCACCATCTGCAGGGCGACTTGGTGGTTTTCCAGCAGCCGCACCAGGTCTTCCACGGTCTCCGGCTGGTTCTGGGCCGCCCACTGCTTGGCCCCCAGGAGTAGGGCCCGGATACACCGGTCCATTACAATCCGGTCTAGGGCAGTGGGGCCCTCTCCGGACACGAGTCAGCTACGGGTGAGCCGGACTAGCTGAGCCACTTGGCTCCTTACCGTCGCGCTATGGTCGTACTCCCAAGCGGGGGAAGCGTTGGGCGCGGTTGGCCAGGTTATACCTATACTGCACCAGGATGGCCTTCTTCAGCGTGATGTAGTCTGCTGCCTCTGTACCCCCAAAGTCGTGGCAGGCCTGCTGGGCGCGCCCGGTTAGGAAAGGGACCAGAAGGTGGCCCCGGTGATCCAGTGGCCAGCCCTCTCGTTCTGCCGTGCACTCAAAAACCTCCAGGTAAGCCTCCACGTCGTCTTCCGCGGTCTGCTTTGTGAGCAGCGACCACGGCGTCAGCCCTGGGGAGACGGCTGTTCATGGAAATCAACCGTTATTGGACAGTGGCCATCCCCTGGTCTTGCTGGGCTTAGGCTTGGGCTAGGAGGTTGAGTGCTGGGCAAACCCTCTCCGTGTCTATGCGCAGGTAGTGGAGTCACATTGCCTGCATTCTCCACCAAATGTTGACTACACAATTGTCTACCACAGTCTGTTTTACTTAGTATTAGTGTTGTATCGGTTTAGTGTTTAGATGTGTTCCTTGCCTACCAACGTTAAACCAAGCAACGAGTGATGCTAATTTTGAATATACCCAATAGAAAATTGGAGATTACTTGTAGAAGTGTTAGCGTAAATAAACTAGGTTGAAGATGTTGATGTTGATGTTGTACGAGGCATCAATTTTGTAGGCCTACTAATGAAAACACTTTGTTCGTCACTCTGGACAAGAGCGTCTGCTAAATGACAAAATGTAAAATGTTAAATATGTTGACAGGTTTTAACCGGTTTTATGATAGAAAATGTCCCGAAAGCGAGGTGTAGCATGCAGCTGGCAGCTGCACCATCCCAAGCTGGGAGACTAATGCCCTCTAATTGAACCTTGCTGTCCAGATGAGTGTGGTTCCACTAACGATAATTAGCAAAGCTTGGCTCAAGAAAAAGTGGACTGAATGTATGGACACTTTTGCTGTGTGGTATGCTTTAATCTGGATTTGGTAGTTTTTGTTTAATCGGTTACTTTGTGGGATTGGTTTATTTTGATGTTGTTTATTAGAATATTTAAGTTGCAAATAAAAAGGCTCCCAATGCCTCGTTCTCTGGATGCTCTCGGACCGAGCATGCCGTAGTGTGCTACACAAGGTTTTAATTTCAGGGTCTAGGTTTCCTTGGTTGTGTTTTAGATCTTTTAGTGTCTTTGACACTTTGTATAATATATAAGTTTGTATAATTTATTTTAATAGACGGAAAGCCTCTTTGTTAAACTTTGTCTTTGCCCCTGATGGTTTTATTTTTTCTGTTTTGTTAAAAATGAGAAATAAAGTTGAAGACTGTACTCCAACCCCTGGCCTCCAGCACTCAAAGTCAAATTTCAGTTTGTGGTTAATTTTGAGGAAGAGTGGTGGAAGCGAGGTATGTAAGGGCCAACTGGCTCCATCTGGTGGACCCATAGAAAGAATTTCTCCCTTGCCTCTCCCTTTCAGAGGCCACACAGCAATCATCAACCATATAAAAATACTCCCTTTACCTGCTATTCATTTGGTGTAGGTTGCTGGTGATCCGAATGTGACTTAGTTCAGGTTAAAGATGGATTATTGTGAAATACAAAAGATTGCTGGAGAGCCTGACCTGGATTTTGGAATAGTTGGATTATTGGAATTTAAGTAAGTTTTCAGATTTTCATGCTTGTTTGTTTTGCCTGGGTAAGCCACATACCAATCCCAGTATTACAGAGGGATCTGAAGGAAGGGAAGGAGAACTATAAAGTCTCGTTCATCAATGGGAGGGTCCGGAAGTTGGGTTATGATTGCATTCTTTCAAACTTGAGAGGGAAGTTTGTATTTCATCATTACCAAGTATTATCTAGAATTGTATATGGTGCACAAGATGTATATATTTAAAATAATTGAAGTTAATTGCGGACAAAAATCAATGCTTAATTTGAATGATTGTGATACAAGACAATGTTGGGAGCAGAAGGGGGTGAACATTTAATACTAATAATAATAATAATACCATTCAACATAGCATAAAGCTATGAAGCTTGAAACGGGTGTAAAACAGTCAGCTGCCCAGAGATAAATGATATCATATAATTGTGCCTTGCTGGAGTTTTAATATGTTATATAATATTTATGTGCAAATATCTTCCCAACTCTATATCTATTTCATCTCAAATTTATTAAGACCTGAAATGCCCCTCAATGTACCTAAAATGGCTGTAAAGGTCATTAATGATTATTTGACTATTGAAAAGAGGGACACTTTTATTTTTATGCAACACACACTTACCTTTTTTCTTCTCTAGAGATATTTCCAGGTATTCATCAGCTGTGATGCTCTTCCCATTTTGCTCCAGTTTAAGAATGAAATCCCTCAAGACCCGAACAAAGGAGGGGAAGAGCTTGGCGTAATCCTCCTCTTCCTCATTCTCCCCACTGGATTTCACTTTGATGAATTTTTTCAATTCAGTTATAAATCTGATATAGATGTCTGCTCAGGAAAAAAACTACTTCTGCATAAACATTCTGCTACTTCTGCATAAAGATTAGCATAAACATTTAAACAATGCCTGGGCCATGTTGGCAATGCCATGGCATCAATGGGGAGTTTATCTCAGATCATTTATTTTCCTCTCATTGAAAAGAACAGTGCTCATGGTCATTAAATTTGATTACTGACACATCAGTGTAGAGCACCGCTGAGGTCATTAAAACTACATGAGACAAATCAATTATAATAAAGTTCCTGCAACTTGGATCTCTGGAAGCTCCTAGAAGAATGTTTTAATGAAAATCCAAAAGTTTTTTACATGCCCTCATCAACATGATCGATTTTAACAGTTGGTCGGATACTGAAGTTTCATCAAAGCGTCATAGTCGATGGCGTCCACACTGTTGAAGACTAAGGTGCTGCTCAAGAGGACAGCCAGTACAAAGATATGAATGTCATTCTTCTCGTCTCCCTGTTATAGAGACAGAGTCAATTACTCTGGAGTGTAAATTACCTGGAACACGTCACAATTATTACTCATATTTAACAAAAGCAACTATTGGTAGTATTTATATTATTATCCTTGAGTCATTGCCAGCTACAATTCAGCACCAAAAATTTTAGGTGTTGATTTTAAAGGTAAATTTATACCGACTAGTAGTCTGTGTCTACCTTCTCCACGTCCCCCAGGCCCTCAGTGTCTACCTTCTCCACGTCCCCCAGGCCCTCAGTGTCCAGCAGCACCAGTGTGTGTTCTTTTTTATGGGGGTGAGGAACACACCACATCCAGATGCCCTTGGTCAGAGCCTGGACAGTGGAGCCCAGAGGGAACCCTAAAACCAGTGATAATCTCTTTTATTGGTGAAGTCACACAGAGTACCTTAGAACAATGTAAGAAACCCTAATACAAAAACTAAATTTGGAGCAAGGTGTAATGAAAAAGCAATGGTCAAGTGATCAGGCAAACAGAGTTAAAAAGAAAATACAAAATCGTGGTCAGGCAAGGCAAGGCAAGGCAAGGCAAGGCAAGGCAAGGCATCCAGGGACCAGGAATGAATACTCAAAGACGCTGTAGTGAAAATAAAAGACTTCACAAAGTATGAGGGTTAGTGAGGGGTTTATGTGTAGAACAGAAAATCAAGTTGGAACGTGCAGGGCGAATGAGAGCAGAGGGTGATTGGACCAATGCACATGGGCTTCAGGAATGTTAACTGAATGATTCGTGGAAAAGATTAGGGAGAAGTGACTGATAACATCTAGTGAGGAACTGGGGCTGTGAACTGTGACACTAGTCACCTCTTGTAAAAGTATTTTTTTTTTCCTCACTCTATATCTGAATACTGAGCGCAACCGCGTGAGAGTTTAGTTGCACCTCGCATGCAACTAGTTGATCATTCAAGTCTACTAAAATGGTGACCTCTCATTTATAGTAAATAATAAAATAAATACAGCAACTGCCAATTATAACGAATATCAAAGGCGACATTGTTAATTGTAATATTCTTTATCATTGAAGTACATTACGGAAACATATGTTACTTCCCTATTCGACACCAGTAGAGTCCAAGTAACGGATTAAGCATTGGCTAGCATAAAAACAGACAGCATCCAAGGACTGTCTTCAGGTAGCTTCAAATAAGATCAATGAGTAGTCATTTCTGCAGGCAACATGTTATGTTTACTTTGTCACAAAGTTCATGAACAAAGAAAATTATATTTATTTGTTAATGTGTAATAATTTTATCGTATTATGTGTTTCCCCAAAAGGAATAAGCTTGTTCCAGAATGCACATGACAAAACATGTTGCTTTAGATACAAAAGGTAAAGCCTGTTTGTGTGTAGAATTTTAAAATATCAGCTGTCTAATATGATTGTCCTCTTAATATTTTCTAAAATAATAAGTCTTTGTTGTCACTTTTCGCTCACCCTCTCTCAAACACATAGAAGACACATGGCATGCAATCTCTCCCGACTACAGACATTCTCCACCCTGTGTCTTACCTGTCTTTTTCCCAGCCAGTCGGTTCATGAGGTAAGACTTGCCAGTGTGGTATTTTCCCACGATGGATACCACCACCACCGGCTGCTCAATAGAGCGCAGAATCTCCAGGGCTATCTGGTTGATCTTCAGTTTATTCTCACTCGTGTTCTCAATCAGACAGATGGGATTTGACATCGCCATTTTGTTACTGTGTACCTCACTGAAACAGATTGAGTTCCTTAGTTCTGTTTGTTTGCAATAATTCATGGCATATGATGGAGAGACCAGCAAGCCTAGAAACAGTAGCTAACATCAGTAGACTCTGTTTACCTGTTGCACGGATAATATTTTTATAAATTTTTGAACACAAAAATCGTTGCAGAAAATTCTGGAATTACAACAACAGAAAGAGATGGATGTTGCAGCAATTTAGCAGCAATTTGAACTAGTTTATTAAAGAGTACAAGTACCTTCATATCTTTAAATATACAATGTCTTCAAGAATTATTGGTACCCTACGTATATATAAAGAAAAACGGCTGTGAAAGAAAGTCTAACCTTTAATTGAGTAAAAATTGTGAATAATTGTTTTTCTCAAAAACACTAGTGTCACAATTATTAGCACCCCCAGAAACTTTTATTGACAAAATCCATTTTGATATATATTCCGATTAAAATTTTACTTTTTAAAGTTCATCTGAGTTTTTAGAAACCCTTAACTGGTCATTCATAACTTCCTGTTTTACTGGGGTAGAATAAGGTGACAAACAGGCTGCACTCCCTTAGTCATCCATAAAATGGGAAAGGCCAGAGAATGCACAAATTAAATAAAACAAGAGTTTGCTGACCTTCACAAATAAGGCAATGGCTATAAAAGCTAAATGTGTGAAAATATCCGCTATTAGGGCATTAATTAAGAAATTAAACCGGAGCTGTGATGAACCTGCCTGGAAGAAGATGCATGTTTATTTTGTCTCCACACATAATGATGAGGATGGTTTGAGTGACAAAAAAAATCTCATAGGATCACAGCTAAAAATTTCAGTACATACTGGGGTCACCAAGTCTCCAAAACAACAATTAAAAACCACTTCCATACCGACAAACTATTTGGATGGGTTTGAATTTCCATTTTTTGGAAGTCAGTCTGTCAATTAAAGCTAGTAGGATGCTGTTGCACGTTGGGGCTTGCCCTTCTATGAGACTGGCTAGAGACACAGGGGGAGGGAGTATGGCATTTACTTCACATATTTAACACAGAACAAAAATTAACCAAAAACTCAAATAAACTGCCCACACTGGGGAACACAAAAATAAAGTAGATTAACTCATTTAACTCTATAAACAATAAACCTTAAACAATAAACAAAGAACAGGTTTCCTTTTTCTGTAGCCAAACACAACAGCCAGCGACCAAACCAAGACTTCTCCAGTCTAACCTTTTATCCACCAACTCTCTATATTTGATTGTTGGCACCTGAGTGTGATTACCATTAGTGAAACCAAACCAAACTAAAAAGCTTTTCTTTCCATCAATACCATTCAGGGATTTCCCCCGGGCTTGAAGGCATGGCTTCTGGCTGCATGCCACAGATGCTTCAAACCATGACACCCACCATCAAACCTTAGTTATCAAAAAATGGCACTACTGAAGTACATGATTTCACACTACATGATTTTGGAAATCGAGGCCTCATAGAACAATTCACACTACAAAATACAATTTTGATGTCTCATAATTAAGGGAATAGGCCTTCACACTATATGATTTAGTTGCAATTTTAGTGAGTCTCCTGTTGCAGCAGAAACAGCATTCTACATGACTGAATAACTTTAGAACTTACATGGCCATCACACTATAACAATCAGTGGACTGCTCTGCTTTCTACCTACAGTACCTAATAATTTAACATTTGTAGAGATGTACTCTTTCACACATTGGAGTGAACTACTGTTTGGATAGCTAGCTAGCTATCAAGGTAACATCAATAACAATATGTCATAATAGATACCAACTAACAAGCTAGCTTGATGTGTCAAATATGACAAAAATATTCATCACTTCTTATCTCTCAAGAACCAATGCAAGCTAATATTCTGTTACTTCAGTATTCCAAATATGATCAGCGAGTATTCTGATAGATTACATGTGGAATATTAAGCTAGTGGTTTATTGTGGGAATATTAGGCCATTTAAACATTATAAAGTGCAGACAGAGAATGTGATGGGATTCTTTCATAATGTGCTGCTTTTGTACAACATTTTCCAATGGAAAGCGCTTCAATTGGGGGCTTTATTACAGAATTCATTATCCCTGTATATTCAGCACAAATTCCAAGTTTATATACCACAATCGCCATATCACCAAATCAAATCAAACCAGTATAAACTGGCTCAACCCCAAGCAATAACATGCAACCAGTTCATCAGAATGCCTTTAAAATTAAAAATCCACCTATTTGCTAATAGCCAATCAAGATGGGAATCCACACACGCCACTTATATAACTGGAGTTAACAATATATCAATATATACATAAGAGTCGATAGTTCCCCAAGTTTTGGAGCATGCAAAAAAATAAAAAATAGTACTGCAGGGCATACTGGTTTGTCCAACTCTGATTCGCCAGCAAACCGGTTTATACAATATTGATTGTTTGGTGTAGCGAGCAATGTTGGCGTTTAAACCTAAAGTTTGCATAAACCCTGTTTATTCCACATGCACAACCAGTGTTGAAGTGAGTCTTTGTTAACTCTGTTTGGTGTGCTCTCCATGGAGACCTTGCCTGCTCCCTCTCCTAATGGTATAGCTTAATTCATAACACACTTTTCTCTCACCTGAAAGGAATGAGAAATAACTCAGAGTCAAGGCTTGACATTTATGGGTAGAAAAAAATGTACTTGTTATTTTTACTTCTTTATTTGACACAAAGCATTGATCTTGATTTGCTTCGGCGATATGTTTTCTCCAAAGAGAGATTTTTTAAATTTTTATGTTACATTCCGTTTATCTGGTTTATCATTCATCACAACTGGCTGACAAATAAAAATATGCGTAGTAGTACATTTTTATAACGGGAGATGGTGAGGGTCAAAACAGTGAAAGTGCATTAATTATGTTAAGGATACATTTTATGTTCGTTTAAAAAGTTAACAAATTATGTTTGACAGCCATAATTTGTATGTATTCATTTGGGTATATATATTTTGCCTCACTAGCCCTATTTCCTAATCTGGCACAAACCACAATTATTCGTTAATAATTATTTTAGATCTTGAATATATTTTGCAATATGTTATGCCTTTACAAATGTAAGGCATTGCTGTCTAATTCAATTAAGTTACACTGATGCTAGGTTTTTTTATTTAATATTAACAGTTTTGAGAAGAGTATGTAAAGATGTGAAAAATGGGCTATAGATATATAGAGTTTTGGTGCTGGTGGAGTTTGAGTGAGGAAAGATGTCATGAATTGAAAAATGTGGTCATTCATTGCATTTCTTGTCAAAGCAATGATAAAGGATCTAACGTTCAATCCACATAGACTGCTGTTGAGCTAACTGTCTGAATGGTTTGGGTATTAAGAAATGTGTGAAACCAATTCTAATAAAAACTGTAATTTGTAGTCTATTCTGAGTCAGAAAATGAGCTTGATAAAAAGAGTATAAAATATACATACCCGGCATTTGTTTTGTATTTTCTTTGACAGTCTTTCATTCATTGCATATAAAACTTACCTAAGTTTTTTTAGGCAGTGATACCTTGTTTATTACATTAGATTTCAAATACACAATTCCAGTTCTTCGAAAGTGTAAGAGTGACACCTCCGGAGCAAACCAAATTGGTAACCAACCTGGGGTAACCAAATGACCATTTTCTGGAACACTGACAGTTGACTGGTGAAGAAATTAGCAGCACCCTTTGTTTCAGAATGTTAACAATAGATGCGTCAACGCCTCTGGCTTGCCTCTGGAGTACGCTCTATGTATCATATTTACTATTGACTTAGTTGGGTTTACAACAGCCTTTTTTGCGTTTTGGATTGCCTCATTGCAATGTACCTTTTCTTCTTTGTCCTGCAAAAAAAAAAAGTCGCTCTTTCAGTTTCTTGGCATACGCTGCCACAAAGCTGTACAGAATGTATTGTGCCATTGAATTATTTTTTTCTGGTTATAGTTCAAACTTGACGTCTGATAATAGAGTATAAATTATATACGCAAGAGTAGACTCAAAGTATCTTCAAATATTCAGTGTTAAATGTTAATTCTTGTTGCTGTCTGGGCTAAGAAGTGGGGGAACCACCTGTGGGCGGGGGATGGGTGGTGTAATTTCCTGTTGTTGCTTTATGGTTCTCGAACGGTATCTGAGTTTGTTCGATTGTTAAACTTTGTTTGTTAGCATGGTCATGGTGAACAGTGACCAATTATTTTGTTTTGATTTTAACACTTGTCTTAACCCTACACAACTAGGCCTTGCACCTAACTGTAGATATTATCCTAGCACCAACGGTCCTTTTGTTTTTTCTGCACACAGTTACCAGACATGAACTATCACACTTACTTTTCTTCTTTAGCGGTGCCTCCACCTGATGGTTACGTGGTGTCCCTATTATTGGCACGCACCCACAGGAATTTATATTCAACAATATAACCAATGCAAATTAAACAAGAGCTATATGCAACTAGTAAAATTACACTTGCACACAATGCTGCATGGTATAGAAAAATAATCTTGATAAACGGGGAAGTTAAAACAATATAATGAACTGCAGGTAAGGTGATTACACTTACAATATAAACAATTCCAACAACAAAATAATTTCCCCAAAATGTAACTCTTTTTTAGGTCACTAAACCGTAATTACAATCTCCATGCTTCAGTTATATTTAACTCAAATGTACTCTTCTATTATATTCAATTCAAAATAAACACTATTGAAGTGCGCCCCAGCCCCACGTGAAACACACATGTAGACAGACGAACAAACAACACTGTTGCAGGGCTGAATCGTGTATGTTGTGGCCTAGAAATAAATCAAAATGGCCGCTTGGCAAGGTTTATTCACTTACTCTATACCAGCTCCCGTTTTTCTCCGGTGAGGTCAGGTTAACAACAGATCCCTCATTGGCCATGAGAACACCTCTCCTCCCTCCAAGTGTACCCCACTGAAAAGCCGGTCCAAAAAGCCATCTAAATTTAGTCTATACGGAATTTCTGTATATGCGTTACATGATTATCAAAAAGCCAAAACGGCGTGAGAACTAAAAGGCATTGCATCCTTGATTTATGTTGCTTGGAACGCTACAATACAAAGAAAAAAACACATTTAACGCTTATTCGTTCTTTAAAAACGGTATGCTAGAATAATTTTAGCCTGATCAATGAAACTCAGACAAATCAGGATATTGTTGTCAATTAGAATAAGCTGTCTATTTCTGTATCCGCAAGCTTATCTGGAAAAAAAAAACGGAACGCGCAAGTGTAAATATAAAACTTTATTTTACAAATACCTTGCTTTCACCTGTAATTGTTGAAATGTTGATTTTGCGTTCTCTGTTCGGGGTGCCTCTATACCTAGGATGGTCTGATCTGCTATGTTTCGATCGAGGGCACAAACATCAGTTTCACTTTCACTTCTAACTGTGAAAAGTTTCTGGAACACATTTATATTAACATTTCTAGTCAGAAGTTAATGTGAACTTTCCCTGGAAACAAAGGAAGCTAAGATAAGTTAAGTCCAGGTGACCTGGAACTACAGCAGTCATTGAAAAGGGGCTATTCCTAAAGGGGTATTTTTTCCAAGCTTTGCAAGTTCATATCAGTTCATTTGCACTTGACTTTACCAGTTCATACAGGGTTCTAGTAGAAATTTGCAGTTTACCTCACTCCATCACAGCTGGACTGACTGCAAACTCAGGTTAGCAAAAGACTCCTACTTTGTGTCGTTTCATTAGTAGTAATCAGAAAATACGGTAACCACAATTATTGTAGCCCTAATCTCATCGGAGACTACAGCTCTTGGTGTTCCTCTCAGTTGACATCCACCACACAAACCTACTCCTCTCCCTGTCCCTCCCCCAGCTACTCTTCTTCCTCTGTCAGCCACTCCTTGTTTGGACCCAGCCGTGGTAAGTAAAATAACTAATATATTTTTTTTTATTTTGCTAATTCCAGTCCAGTGACCAATTATTTTGTTTTGATTATTAAAATCCAAAACGGCGTGAGTACTAAAAGACATTGCGTCCTTGATTTATGTTGCTTGGTACGCTACAATATAAAGAAAAAAACACATTTAACGCTTAGTCGTTCTTTAAAATTGGTATGCTAGAATAATTTTAGCTTGATCAATGAAATTCAGACATATCAAGATATGGCATATCCAAGACCCAGGCATTCAGCAGGGGGTACAAGGAATCAAACCCTGGGTCAAAGGAGGAAAAGAGGAAGACTCCCCCTGTTTGACTGGATCCTTCCAAAGCCACCTGGCTTCTTTTTTTTGGATTTTTTTTTAAGAGCTGATTATTGCAAAGTTTGCAAATTTGTCACTTGATGTATGAGTGACGGAAACTTCACTTACTAATGATGTAACGTCCATACTACTGGGTGATGTTCCCATTTAATGAATAAAATAATACAAGATTTAACTAGATAATGTACCGTAGAGGCGATGGTTATGTAATCTGGGTCGTGAATACAATGAAAAACATCTTTGGCTGTGACCTTATACACCCATCCCACCACCTGACCCAGTGAGACTGCTGTCTAGTGGTGACAGACAGACCAGTGACAACCAGACAACATAAACCGTACACACCAAGTGTTTTGTCACAATTTCTATAAAACAGACATATTTGAACATCTTGTCTGAGTGATTAATTGTCAGGTTTCGGAAGGACCTCGGAGCTGGCCATTCCCTAATCAGTGTCAGATTAGATTATTCTACTACATGGACAAATATCATACATCTTCCTCATTATCCTGTCAGTGTACTCCATTTACAGCACATTGTCAATCATTTGTCATCCCCACAATTGAGTGGATTTTAGCTGGCACTGTTGCCTATTCCCTTTAGCATCTGTCCTTTTGCTGGGAGATATGAACCATTAAGGATATTCCAGCCATTCTTCAGGTCGTATATCATATGGTGGTACCACCGGCCAGTCTAAGAGAATTCAGCAGTATACCTGCTTCATTAGACAGACAAGGACTGATCTATTAAAATTATGTGCATTTTTCTAAATCAGCTTTTGAAGAATTAAAATAAATATAAGGACAATTAGGAAACATGTGCGGAACACAAATTAAAACTGCAACCCACACCTGTAACATCAATAATGGCACAACAAATAGCAAATGTTATCACCACTGAAATTCGGCCTAAAAGCCCATTCACAACCAACGCGTTTTGTGTCTATAACTTTGCTTTTAACCAAAGACCCATTTGTAAGGGTTTTGTAATAAAACCGGACATTTAAAAGCCCTTTAGCAGCTTTCTCCATCATTAAATGTTATTTAATCAGCAAAGCTATATCTAAATTCAAGCAGCCGATTCACAAACAAGCACAAGAGCGTGGAGTTGTAATTAACTATGGATGGTTCAAGGCTCCAAAAAAATTAGTTAATTGCGACAAAAAAATTAATAGCATTACAAATTTGTTATTAATCGCACGTGTTAACGCATTAACTTTAACAGCCCTAGAATTTTTAAATAGATAATAAACACTATATGGACAAAAGTATCGAGAAACCTACACATTACACCTACAGGAGCTTTTATGACATCCCATTCTAAATCCATAGGCATTAATATCGAGTTGGTTCCACATTTGCAGCTATAACAGCTTCCACTCTTCTGGGAAGGCTTTCTACCTGATTTTGGAGTGTGTCTGTTGGAATTTTTTCCCATTCTTCCAGAAGAGCATTTGTGAGGTCAGACACCGATGTTGGACGAGAGGGTCTGGCTCGCAATCTCCGTTCTAGTTCATCTCAAAGGTGTTTGATAGGGTTGAGGTCAGGGCTCTGTGCGTCCAGTCAAGTTCTTCGACACCAAACTCATCCAACCATGCCTTAATGGACTTTGCTTTGTGCACTGGGGCACAGTCATGCTGGAACAGAAAAGGGCCTTCCCCAAACTGTTTCCACAAAGT
>JAOYSI010023905.1:0-28112 GCA_025775065.1 Hiodon alosoides | reverse complement strand
CGCCGTGAACCGCCGTGAACCGCCGTGAACCGCCGTGAACCGCCGTGAACCGCCGTGACTGAGGAGCTGTGAACCGCCCATGAACCGCTGTGAACCGCCGTGACTGAAGAGCTGTGAACCGCTGTGAACCGCCCTCAACCGTTGTGAACCGCTGTGACTGAGGAGTCGTGAACCACTGCGATTGAGGAGTCATGGACCACCGCGACTGGGGAGTCGTGGACGACCGCGATTGAGGAGTCGTGAACCACCGCGACTGGGGAGTCGTGGACGACCGCGACTGGGGAGTCGTGGACGACCGCGACTGGGGAGTCGTCGACTGCATAGCACCCTCGTCTGCCCATCCTCTCGCTCCCCACTCACTACCGGAGCGCGGCGAGTCAGAAGTCATTACACCCACCATTGAATCCTGCTTAGCCTCATTAGGCATGCAAATCAAGTACGGGAGATGGGGAGGGGGTGGGCGGGGGCTCGGGGGCGGAGTAGCGTCTCTGGCAAACGTTTCTCGCAGTGAAGCTAATGTAGCACGGATTTGTAAGGGCTAATGACTGTTTTAGTGTTTAATGCGCTGGCGTCCAGAGAATCATTTTAGTTTCCTACCTTTCACTTTATTTTCCTACCTTTCATGCCGAAGACGTCTACTCAGGTACCCACGCCACTTTCCCCCTTTACCTGGGATAACTCACTAATGGGTCTTTTACGTTTATTAATCCAAGGGCAATCATTTGTTGAATATGCAGGGTGCGTTTCGTTCTAAAGCCTCAAGTCATTCATAAACAGATTTTCTTAAGTAGAAGTTTCTGGGATGCAAATTGTATTTTTCTCTTGATATAAAATTAACAGAACAGACACAAACTATGTGTTCCAGACATCCATGGCCACTAACACCAACTCACACATCCGGATATGTCCTATATACATACCCTGGAGCAAGACCTGGCACCTGGATTCTGTTTCTGACAGGTGTAAAATCACAGAGTGATGCAAACTGAATTCCCCCAGTCACATCCGACAGCTACGGACAGATGGAGATCGTATTCAGAGTAGAAGTGTCAAAGTGAGGATTTATTATTTCGGTCCACCGTTCTATAGCGTTTTGTTTTCTCTTCTCCTTATCTCCCCGTACATTTCTATGTGCTTCCTGGCACACCTCCGTCACCTCTGTGACCTTATCTAAGGCCCATCCTTAAACAAGTCCAAAAGATACGTTTTAGCGGGACTAACAGTTTCCAAGATGATGACACAATAAACAGCCTGTTCCATGAGGTAAAAGCGGTGTCAATGTCTCACACTCCAGAACGGGCATCGCCGTCATTTGGACCAAGCAGGAACTGCAGTCAAGTTCAGAATAACGGAAGCAAGCAGGATGGTTCATTGTGATTCCCTGGGATGGATCGGTGTCCCCCGTCCAGGGTGTTATCCCGCCTTGTGCTCTCCCCCAGGGCCATTGCTGGGCAAGGCTCAGGATCAGCACGACCCCCCACCAGGATTAGCCATTTGGAAAACGGATGGATGGCAGACGTTACCGTAGATATTGTAGGAACATAAAAAAAATGTTGCAATTAAATCATCATTCTCTGCTTCCCTCGTGACTCCTAATGAAACATGAGGACTGCAGCACACGGAGCTCGGCGAATATTATGTATGGTGACTTATAGGATATATTCAGAAACTCATAATGCGCCCCTGTGCAACGCTGGTACTGACTGAAGTGCCTGTTTAAATTGTTTTGCTGCACTTTAGAGCGCGGGTATGATAGGGGCTCAGGCTGTATAGCGATTAGCACTGCTGTGGCTGCTCCAAAGAGATTTGCAGGTGACAGAGTGCAGGCAGATATTTAACGCCCTTTGTCTCTTTCCACTAATCTGCCATTATAAAATATATATTGAGAGGATTAAATGAGTTGCTCTGAAAGCCTTTTCTTCTATCTTCTCCAAGTGCAAATAAAAAAAATAAAAGGGTAGAATTGAAAAGTGTAGGGTGGGGAGGGGGGCGTTAATTGCTTGCTAATCGATAATTCTATAATTACTTTGTAACAAATGGCCCGCTAACAGGCAGGAAAGTGGGGTGATGTGTGTGTGGTTCGGGGGGGATTCTTGCGATCACAATAGGAAACATTAGCCTTTATGCCCACAAGTGCGGCCGCCCCAGGCGCAGTGACAGGGAATTTGTGTCAGGTTTATAGTATACACAGGGCGGAAATCCCTGGAGAGTCTGTAGCTCTGCGAGGAAGGGTGATAAAAACATGTGCCGCTTTGTTCTCCACCTGAACTGGGTCTACAAAATATATTATCCCTGTACGGACACTCACCAACCTCGGGGTACTGCGAGACTCCCTGCCAGCACCTTACTTAATTGTGCTCATATCAATATTTATTTGGGGCAAATCAAGATACTTCATAGTCAAAGGCGTTTAACTGCCCTGGGCTGGCTGCTGTACTGGATGATAACAGGAGGAATGCTGTGTAGGGTGGAGTCACGTGACAGCTCTGACGAGGATTTATTCAGTAAAGTTGAGCTGATAGATTGGGTTTAGTTGGCCGAGGGATTAGTGAGAATTAGTGGGGTGTTGGTGAACAATAATACCTATCTGTGCCAGCATACAGGAAGAAAATCGAGCTAATCCTCTTTGTTGTCTTGCAACATCCCAACGTTTCATGTAAACCACGAGAAGGAAGTCTTCACTGCCAGCCAGCAGCACCCGCCTCTTTGGCGTGACGAACCGGAACTCAAACGTCACACGGAATAAGGCATGTCGGAATTTTGCGTCTTTTTACCACATTCAGCGGAGACATATGCTCAGTTGAGAATATGGTTAATTAAAATGCCACGTCTTCTCTCATTCTCCCGTTGAAACTAATAAAATAGTTGACTTCAAAACAAGTCTGGTGAAATCCAAATGCAGAAAGTATGGAGAATCCAGACGTTGCAGACACACAGACACAAAAACTCATACTGTCCAAAAACCAGGTGAAAAAGCAACTCGTAATCCAAGCACAGATTCTGGAGGGCGGGGTTGCAAGCCAGACCAGAATCCACTCTCAGTGACCACTTTCCTCTGAGAGGAAGAATGAAATAAATAAAGACTAAATAACTAGGCCATGAAATAAGGAGTGCAATCTAGAGGGAAGTAATGACTTGTATAGACAACGGAAGCCGTAATATTTTTATTAATATACAAAAAGACTTGGCAAGAGTATTTTCTCTGATTGGATCAGGAAATGTCAGCGAACAAATTAAGTGGAGCAACCCTTGTTGATCGACAGATCAGTCAGATATGAAGTACGTCAGTGGTGTCTTGAAAGCTACATCACATCACAACAGCAGCTGGTGACATCGTTTATTTGACAAACAGCTGCGTCTGATTTTTATTGATATTTTGTTGTTCTCAGCTCAGGAACAAATTGTGAGTGTCACCTGTCATTCAGCAGAAAATTGGAAAATAAACATGTGGGTGAGATACACGTACGACACAACGCTGCGCAAAACGGCTTTCTGATCTGATCAGCACTTGCAAGCTCTCAGTACAGATCAGAAGTCCAGTCAACAGACGGATTCAAATCAAACACAAGGACCGCAGTGAGTAAGAACCACAAAATTTGTGTTTCCCTTTCTAGGTGTTTCTCCACCATGGCCTCCAAGATGCAGAGGAAGCAGGAGGCGAAACGACTGATGCCCAAAACGGGCTTCAGGTGCTCCAGGAGCCCCTGTTGCATGCTGGAGGAAGGCTTATTAAAATAACTTTTAGGCATGGATTTGTCCTGCCTTACATGTCTCCCGTCAAGTGTCAGCTACAGCAAGAAATTTCTTAAACGACGCATTTCATGTATACCACCAGTTTTAGACCAAACTCTTTCACTCTTCTCTCCCTAGTGAGTGTTCGGACAAAAAAAAAAAAAACATTATTTACACAAAATCTCAAGTGCAAACTTACACAGACAGCCAATGTGGTATTTCAACACTCTGTCCAGAAGACTAATCAAGTCTATTTGCTTTAAAGGTATTTTTAAAAATCTTAGACTAACACAGATCCATGTAAAGGCGATTGGACATACAGTGGTAAGCGAATAGTTAATTATATTCTTTCTACTGATCATTCTTTTTTCGGTTGACTGCGATCCAAAGCCTAAAACCATCAACAACCTGTCCTCCTCTTCAAATAAAGAGAAATCACCCAAGGCTAGTACGCATAGTAGTAGTAGTGAAAAATGTACCGGGAAACCAATAAAAAAGGATCCAAAGACACAGTCGGGTTTAACTGCCAACTCAAAACAAACTGAAGCAACAGTACCCTCTAGTGGTTAATTTGTTTTTTTTTCCCGATCATACAAAAATGTGCACGCCTGTTCACGCGTGTGGATTGCCTTTTATTCCAACCCTAAAATAGTCAAAGGATCAGTAATATATATATATATATAGTAAGGATATTAATGATTTTATGTATCAGTTTACAGACTGATTTTCAAAAAGCCGCTCTTCGTTGCATATTCACTCAACAGAGCTGCAACTCAGGGATGGGATGCTTACAAGACCCAACTGTGGCTAACGGTTTGGCACCAGGTCTGGACTGTGTGAAACTAGTTTCCCCTTGCGCCTGAGGGCAGTCACATTGCAGTAGCATTTTAAAATAATTTAGGTTGAGGTTGAAAAAGGTTTAAAAATATCCTAATTTAACACAAAAGGGCACTTTTTATTTAGTTTCTGATAGTCAAACAGCATTTGGCTCATATTTAATCAAACCTTTTATCATCACGGCGCGTAAAATCCTGAATTTTGACATACCCAAAATAAACTGTTCTTGAACCCCCTCGACTACAGGCAAAAGCTTGGTCCTTCCTGAAAGCTAAGGCTTGGAAGTTTCTTCTCCACTTGTCAGAATTACTTTAAGTGTTACTGACAATGAGTAACACCAGCTCAAACACAGTGGAAATTGCTAATTTTCATCCTCGCCTAAAATAAAGAACTCTTTTGAGAGTAGACAGTTACCTGTGGCGGTGGTATTTAGGCCTAGAAACTCAATGGAAACTCAAAAAACACAAAAAATTAGAATTTAGCGGTGGTTTTTGTAAGGTAATATCCAGGCGGCTTTCCAAATGGCCATTTGGAGACTCCAAATGGACACCTGGTGACCTAATGACATTATGGGTCTTTAGAGGTAAATAATATCTTTTTTTTGTTTTGTTTATTTCAATACCAGCACACATATTACTCATAAAAAACACCTTTGTTCTATTTTAGAATCCTTGTTTTTTTGGTAATCTCTTAGTTACACAAAACCTCTCCAAAAGTGGCCAAATGGTCCTACCAGTATCTACATTTTTATGTAACTATTCCAACAATAATTATTTAGGTGGAAGAACAGATTCAAACCAAACAACTTTAAACTTTGTAAATTTTGAAGGGCTGGTAAAGTTTGCACAAATATATTTTTTTAAGTACTGAGAAAATATTTTTTTGCTCAGTCATAGACCCAGAACTGATTACTGTACATAAAACTATTTACAGTTGTTGCACTTAGATGCAAGCAGAAGTCTTTGCCTCAAAGGTTATTCTGATTGTGCCAGGCATTAAAGCAATCGCGGTGGAATGACTCCTCATCTCAGGTCTCCACTCTGATGCAAATAAACCCCTATTGTCTTCCACCACTCCAAGTTAACAACTTCGTATAGACTTCTCACTGTTTATTACACTGCAAAATAGCATTAGAATTTAGCGGTGGTATCGTCTACTTGATGTGTATGAATAAGACGCAATTGACTAGGGTTATTTACTGACACACCGTTTAGCCAATATAGATTGCAGAATAATGGGGCAGGGCTTGTTTTGTTCCAAAGAGTCTTGAAATCACAGAAATAGTAAGCTTTCATGTGGAGTAATCAGTCATCAAGCGATACAAACGGTAAACCTGGCACAAACGATGTCTACTTCAGAGACTTGCAAAGTCAACTCGAAGTTTTATAGATGATTTTCAGAGTTAGCTTTTTGCGTGACTACACGGAGTGGCTAGTTTCGTTTGTTGGACCCTTGCCTTGATCTGGACACCAAGACTTCGACGATGTTGAATGTAGGAAGCTCCAATATTGTGTTGGTTTGTTTTCTGTGCTCTCTTTCCACACAAACTGTGTTAGCTCTTGATGCGTCGCTGTGATCGTTATATAACATAACATAACAAACGTTATGATCGAAAAAAAGCAACATGTTTTACGGCCCGCCGGCGGGCCTGGTGAAAAGCGACATGTTAACCACGCAAACGATGCTAAAGCGTTAGACCTCTGCTGAAAGAGACGTCTCCTTAATCCCGAGATCTCTCCCGCATGTATGGAAATCAATAATCAGTCCTTTTACATGATGGAAAGAGGTTACCACCCAGTTGGCGACTGTAGGTACGGAGCGAGGAAGAGGTCATGGACAACCGCAGAAGGAGAAGAGCGGTCCGGACACAGAGGGGTAGAGCTGACAGAGCCCAAAAGGGAAGGCAATAAGCCAATGTTTCAAATTAAATCTGCGCCACGCTTATCAATATTGTCATAAATCACAGCCTTTCGATGGGCAAAGTCGGACAGCATGCCCAGCCCAATCTCAGAAGCAACATCAACAGTCCGAAAATTCAGGAAGGAGAGTCGTTTCGTGATTAAATCACCACAAGTGACTGTGCTGCACCTTACTTTACATAGCCATCTTTCCTGGAGGAAAGAGTGACTGTAGGCGTTTCCAGGCCAAAGGGCGGCCAACGCAACCACGAGAGCCACAATCTCCGGCATGATCTAAATGTTCTGGGCATCTTCCTGCATTTTGGCAAACGACGCCGTTTTAACGGTTTTGTGAAAAAGTGACTTTTGTCGGGGGAAACGGGACTCCACAAACACAAGAGTTCAGAGTGGATTTCGTTTTTAATGACACACTTGTAAGACATTACAGAGGAAAGTCGGGCGGGAGTTTTCACCGCAGGGATAAACACAGATCAGCTCTTGCGTAGCTTGCGGCTTAGCCTTTAGACAGCGAGGACAACTGGTCATTTTGCTCTAAACTTCTTTTAGAGTCACTGCTTACACTTATTTACAACTCTGAAATATACACATTCATTGGTTTTTAGATATGCATTGAACTTTGCGCGCACTTTTCAAAAATGTTCAAATATTTGACAAAAAAAAAAAAAAAAGATTTGGCAATTAAATTTAAGGTAAAACAAATACAATTCCAACACCACTGTCATAAACACCAACAACGAATAACTGAACCAAAATGTATATTGTCATAATTATAAAAATCCCCTTAAAACCGCAAGAATTTATACGTTCAGAAACAAAGGCAGCTAAAACCGCCCAAGCGTTTAATGAGAAAGTCAGGTGGAAGCACTGAGGGGGGATTCTAAACGGAAGCATGCATGGTCACATGTACGCCCTAAAGTAATTATTCTTACCAATCAAAGGAAGACTTGCTCTTGTAATTCCAAAGCCTTTCAAAAACTCCTGGGTTTCCATTAAAAGCACCCAAAACAAAAGCTACCGAATAGTATTTTTGGTGTATACAAACTGAAATTAAGGCTGTACGTATACATTTCACTTTTATGAAGTTTGCACATAGCCATAGTAAAAATAGGAAAACAGCATCTCCCGGCATTCATGGAGTGGAAGGACATTTAGACGCGTTTGCTTTTGGTTCTTGTACACCGTGCGTTTTGATTTCCGACTTCTCATGCTGTGGAAAAACGCTCAATCCCCATCAGACCAAAGAAACGGCTGTCTGCTGCTTTTAAAGCAAGTATGTTAAATCCAATGCACTTCGTAGAATTCCCTTTCAACTCCTGTCTTAATTCATTTTACTATAGCAAAAGAAGGATCTTTAATGTTTATAGATTATTGACGCTAGTGGGTCTGTCAAAAATGTTTTGCAGTCTATGGAAAAATATAATGCTAATTAAATTTTTTTTAATATCATTTCTTTTAAAACAGGAGAATTCAAGTCAAGACTTGGCACAGGCCTAGGTCAAACATTTACCTAAAATTAAATTTTAGTTTTCGAAAACCTGATGCCATTTACAAAGCAAGCTCAACAATATATCACAAAATGTGAAGGCACCACAGCTGGCATAGACAGCAACAGCTGTACAGTGGCATGTGAGATGAGGAATGTTTAAAGCATTCTGGAGCGCCGTCAGAGATTGCTAATGGACACAGGTAGTCGTCTGGTCTGGGATTTCCATCCACGAGAAACATGCCGTGACAAGCCGTACTGAAACGTTAAAAGCCGTTTCAAAAAAGAATTCATAAACAAACCTCACGTCGTTACGTGCCAAAGTCCATTCACACAGGCGGAAGCATTATACAGCCCAGCTAGCAGACATTGGAACAGCCCTCCACGGTAAACTGATCACTTTGATCACTTTGCCCCATTCATGCACACAGCAGAAGCATTATGTAACCAAGGCGATTTTTGAGATTTACAAGTGCTTTTATGCGATTACCAACTGCGCGCACAAACCCAACGGTTTGGCACACTTTTGGCAGACGTCTGGTTCTCAGCTATACCTCATACTTGGCTTTGAATAAAAAGTCAAGCTGGGGAGAGAAAAATAAATAAAAAATTCAATTTGGTTCAAGTACTCAACCGGATCAGTCCCATTACAAACCAATCGAGCATTTATGTTATTGCCAACTGAATTCAATTTCTCAATTAAATTCAGCAAAACAAAAAATCTAAAACATAGCATATCAGTTTGATACCAGAAATGATCCCATTTGTCCATTTCGGAATAAGACATTCACATTGTGCTTTTTGTCCCAAGTACACCAGAGACTACACTGCCTGAGCGATTTCAAAAATAAATATCTTCAAACATGACACTCTTTCCAAATTTAGGATCCTTTACATTACACAAAGTCCATAAAGTTCCTCCTTTCAATGGCTTACGCGACACAGATTTTGACAAAGCTTTCATTTTGTATGTAAAAAAAAAAAAAAAAAAGTGAGGGGATCCTCAGAAATCACTCAGCATTTTCACGATGCAAAAAATTATCCCAAACTTTACACAAGAAACTCTTTCCCCAAGCTCGTGAGACTGCATGTCTTTCAGGTGCAGTGCACGAAACACATCCAGCCTACATTATAGTACACGTTATAGCCTACTACAGTCTCAAACCCACATTGGCAAAGGCTTTCAGGAGATGTAAACTGAAGGTGGAAAAAAAAAAAAAAAAGGATTTAAAAATGATTTTTAAATGGAACATATTTGGACCACACGGACGTGTTGATCGCACACCTTTGAACCTACTGCACCCACACAAAATAAGCAATCTCGTCCAGGTCAACAGGATAGTCCGTAAGATGGATGGGACCCTTGTCGAAATATTCCCCCTTGTAGCTCCGCCACCGACCGGCCGGGAGGTAGATGTCCCTCTCTTGCTTGCCAGGCTCAAGCACTGGAGCCACCATCAGGTCATCTCCAATCAGGAACTGGGAGTCGATTTTATAGGCCGCCTCATCGTCGACGGCGATCCACCACAGGGGCCGAATGATGGGGTCGCCGGTGTCCAAGACCTCCCCGGCAAGCTCCAGCACCCGGGGGGTCACCAGGGTCTCGTGGAGGGCGGTGAAGTGCTGCGCGATCCGGACCACCTCGTCGTCATACTCCCAGGGTGGGATGGAGAACTGCATGGCCGGCATGAAGGCAGACAGCTCCAGCCAGCGGATGTACAGTTCGCGGTCGGGAAGGCGACCGGTGCCTTCGGTGCGGTTGGGGTACACGTTCCCGCCTATCATGTCCGGCATGATGAACTGGTAGCCCAGGATACTGATGGTCAGCACGGTGGGGATCAGAGACTTGAGGCCCAACTCGTAGCCCCAGACGGAGTCCCGGTCAATAAGGCGGAAGAAGCAGGAGATGTTCTGGGACTGGTACCCCACCCGCAGCTCCGCCCGTTCGTTGAAAGGTATGGCCATCTCGGTGTATCGGCGGGTGAAGGTGCTGGGGTCCTGTAGAGGGGTCGCGGTGCTGAACTGCCAGGGGAGGTAGCTGGTCTCACCGGCATCGAACTTGAAGGAGGCGACGCCGTACTTTGACTTGAGGGCCCGCAGTTGGGAGGCGTACCAGTCTCGGGCGTCCGGGTTGGTGAAGTCCAGTATGGCGCCGATGCCGTTCCACCAGAGCACCAAAGCGGGCAGCTGACCGGTGGGCTCCCGCACAAACAGCCCCTTCTCCACGCCCACGCCGAAGTTGGCCGAGTCGTAGTTGACGAAGGGGTGGGTCCACAGGGACACCAGGAAGCCCTCGGCCTTCAGCTGCCGGAACATGGCGGAGGCGTTGGGGAATTTGACCAGATCGAAGTCAAACTCCCCGTAGCTGCGCGTGTAGCGGTCGTCCAGCTCCAGGTGGCTGCAGTTGAAGTTGTATTTCCGGATGTTTTCCGCATACTGCAGCAACTTCTCCTGGTTGATCTCAGTCTTGTGGAGGGCCCAGGTGGACCAGATGGGCTGGCGGAACGCTGCCTCGGAGGGGACCTTGTTAGGCTTGTTAAAGTAGCGCCGGACCATGTACTTGTGGATTGAGGTGACGTCAGAGCCCACACACACCCTGTAGCTCAGCTCCGCGAGAGGCTGTTGCCCAGGCAGAGGTTTGTACGGACTGTTCTGGTACCGGGCTTGGAAGCGCATGGTTTTCGCCTGATCATCCCAGCCCAGGTGGAAAGGCACGGAGTCGTTGATCTTGATAGCAGTGGCGTTAGAGGAGAGCCAGTAACGCTCCAGGATTCCTCCAAAATTGTGAGGGTCGGAGTGGATATCGCTGGTGATGAAGGGCTCGGGTTCCTGCTGTCCTGTGATGGAGATGGGCCAATGCTGAACGGTGCTTTCTGCCCCACCGTACCAGTGCGAGCCGTTGTAGGACATGGCGTGCTCAACGGGCCGGCTGGCTACCAGCTCCTCCCAGCGCACACGGTAGCACATCACCGTGTCTTTGGGCCGCACCACTTCGATGAAGAAGTTCAGCTTCCCCGCGTCCGACCGCTCGCAACTCAGGACGGCGCCTTTCTTCGAACAGGAGTCCAGATCAAGAGTTCCAGACCTGTCGTTTCAGAAAGACACAGTGTTAAATCAGTGTTTTTACTCCTGTTGGTGGGGGGGGGGGGGGTGTAAAGACATGGTTTTCCTTTTCCCAATTTGTTGTCACAATAAATTCTAAAATAAATATATATGTAAGCTTTATACTTTGATTTAACTGCCCTAACATGGTAATGTTTCATATCGAAATGCAGACAGCAAATACATAACATGTCACACACGCGCGCGCGCGCGCACACACACGTGTCAAGTAAAAGCTAATTTAATTTAAGTTAAAGCTGAACACTTCATGGAATCAGAAGCAAATCCATGCATTTTATAACATCAATACAATATTTATGAGCACAGATAAATTATATTAAAATATTTTTTTAAAAGAGAGACCCTTGACACGGCATCTACTAAAACACACCCTTGAACGGCTCACAGAAGTTACAAGGACAAACGGAACGAACGGGAAAGACCGACCCGCGAAGCGAAAAACGAAATCGAGCACAAACATACCAACCTAAAGGACATGCGGAAAACCACGGCCCCTCCCTGGTTACGGATGACGAAGCCGTCCTTGCTGAGATCCAAGAGCTCCGTCTTCAGCCGGTCCGCCCTACGCAGAGAGGCGGTGTAGTGGCACCAGGCCGCCACCGCGGCGATGACCAGAAGGACGCCCAGGACTCCAGTTCCCATCAGCCGCTGCCTCTCCCGCCCCATCTTCTTCTTCTTCACCGGCGAGGCACTTCCTGCCGGGGCCGCGCCGGCGCCCTCCGCACCCCCCGGAACCATCTGATACATGGTAATGTCCAGAGTCTTGGATCTGTTGACTCCTTCTGCAGGGTTCCTCAAAAGATGCCTTTACAAAAACACCCAGATGCAAAATGCAACACAGTTGTGTAACTAGCGGACATGTTGCCAAGATTCTGTTGACTGCCCACACAGAAAGGGGAGTGTTTTGTGGGGCTGGTGTCCTCTGATAAGGAAAGCTGTTTTCCTGGGAGTTCCTATCAAATACAGTATCCTTTCTGCATACCTAAAGGGGGGAGGGAATAAAAAAAGTTTTCAGGAATTATAATGCAATACTACGAGAGAGACCATAATAACACTTTTCTTTTTTAAAATGATTTATTTTACGCATATCCATGAAAAGTCAAACCGTTTTCAGAATAAAAATAAAACTGAAGCCATTTACCTGAGGGATTAGAACGATAAGTTAAAACGTATGGTTAAAACTAGGGTGTGCATGCCACTAGACAGTGTACATGAAAAGATCTTACAAAACACAGTGAAAACATTGCACACAAGAAACTCAATGGTTGACCTGTAACGGACTTGCGTGGCACAGATCGTGTACCATGTTGCGCAATAGCTAGCATGGAACCATCTTGGGGATCATCCCCAACTGTACGGAAAATATAGGCAGAACAATGCCGAGGGCACCAGCCAACGGTCAGGTGTCTACAGAGCACACATTGTTGTAACACCAAGACAGGAAGAAACGGGATGGGGATATTTTCACCAGTAATGCATTACAGCAACCCAGACGACTTGCTTGAAAGGGCCACTGCAGAAACTCTGCAGCGTTTTGGAAACTGGAGTTTGAACCTCACCGCGGCTTTAGTTTGCATTTTATTGCATAACTAATAGACATTTTTTTCAATGTTACAAATAGCTATACATAAATATTAAGTTGTCCCTTACATAAATTTCAGGGTGTGCATGGTATAATTTTAATTTTAGAGACTTTATACAACGTTATACAAAATACAGGCGGTTAGAACTCACCAAGGGGGCACAGGCTGATTTAAAAAGAGAGATCCTAATATAGCTTGTTTTGATAACCCCATTGTCTGCCTTAACCATCCAAATTGGTACCCGATTCTTGGGTGCCATTTCTGGCACAACACACATACCAACATCTATTCAAAAAATGTTCTTAAAATAAACATCAATGCAGTATGAAGGCCAACTATGGTCTTATCGCCATGGTGAGCTGACAGTGTGAGATACGAAGGAAGAGCAACGACAGACACGTAAACGTCACCGCATTCCAATTGGCGGATCAAGCCAGAGTTGAGTCAGACTTTAAATACCGCCTCCGAGCACCTCGACACTAACATCAACAATGATACTGTACCAAAGGTCATTACAATAACGACCGGGATATATGACCACATTGTTAATGAAAGCTCGCTGGGGGGCTGCAGGAGGCTACGTCGGAAATGTACAACGTAGCATCTTCAGTGCGTAAACCATACGCTCGATCCACGACCCAGACACTCGCCATATAACGTCGTTAATACTGTTAGATTTGGTAATCAGCCCCCACCAACTGAAGTAATTTATCTTAGTTATTTTGCTGCTGAAAACTCCGAGGTACATCTAGTAGTCACTGCCTAAACGGACGTTTAAAGGGTCTAGCTAATGTTGTCACTTACATAAAACAAATTACAAATGTAAAGTTACCATCGCATTTATTCACTGATTCGCTTGGAAGAAGAAAAAAAAAAAAAACACGCGTACGGGTACGTCCACTATCCCCGACGTTATGATTAAAGCGGGACTGGTGAGCGGGGAAAGTGCACAAGATCACGTCTCCTTCCCTCCAAACGAATCTGCCATTGTAGGGATTCAACGTTGACCACAAAGACATATTTGGGTTGCCAACTTACTAGGAAATAAAAGCAAATATTCGCTCCGTATTAGTTTGATCATCAACCCGCTAATGTTTCTACCGCCTAGAGACTCGTGGGCACGGTTGATCATATAAATCGTATATTCTTTGGAAGACGCCGACATAAAAAGTTAAACTGCACGGTGTGGAGAAGACGAATTTGGATGTCGAAAAAATAAGTAACTACGCTGGTTTAGAACATGCAGAACGTATTATATAGTGTCCGAGTGCAAAACAATGCGATATGGGCTTTAACAGTGATAACTTTGTGAATTAAAATACACTACACTTAATTCGTATAGACGTAGTTTTAAAGTGTTTCGCAAGGATACTACATTTAAACAATATAAGATTCTACGGTTTGCATACAGCTAGCTAGCTAACGCATAAGACAGTTCGCTACTACATAATATGGTTAAGCTTATTCCCAATATAAATATATATTATTTTTTTTTTTCCTTTCAGCACTTTAAAAAGAGTTACACATTAACTATGCGCTGCCCCCCCCCCCCCCCGCTTTCTCTCGGTTTCTCCCTCCAGCTACCACACGCAAAAAAACAAGGCGATTTTGTCCAGTACAGAATTCAACACGAAACAGTTAACGCTTGCGGGATCTAAATATATGAAAATCCGCATAGGACGGAGATGAATTCTAAAACTTAAATCGCGAACGAACAGCATAACAAACACACTTCACGACCTACCTCCCCACCTTGACTCCAGCGGTTTGACTACGAATGTCACATCGATTACGCCTCTAGAAGTTGGTAAAAACACCACGTGACATGGGAACCCTATGAGAAGTAAGACGCAGGAAGTGTGACGTACACCTACTTCGAAAACCCACTATCAGGCACGAATCAAGTTTTATTCGGTATTTTAATTATTCTGTCCGGGTTGAGATTTCCAAACGTAATCCCTGCGTCACTTCTTGCCATGAACACATTCTGAGTTCAGTTAGAATTGGCTGTACACGGGAAAGATTGTAAGGTTTGAGGTGGGGCGCAACAATAGTAACCATTTGGGTTTGCGACGAGTTCTTGCGTGACGCAGAGGACGCCTATATAAACTGGTCATAAGCCTTACTTTTTTTCGACCCTTTTGTGCGTGAGTGGTAAGGCGCCGATAACACGTTTGCAATCCTTAGCTAATTACATTTGACGCGGGATTAAGTTAAGGTACTATAGAATCATTTAGAATCAGAATTTTGAGTCATTTTATTTTCTTCTTTAACGATGCAAATCTTATTTAAAAGTAAAGTGAAAAATATTTAAACATGGCTTTTCATATAACCGATAAGTACTACCTGTTAATGTCTTGTTCCACCCGTTCATCCCTTAATTGCCTAAGAGTGTCATTATGTATTTATCACTGTGCTGACAAAGAAACTATGTTACCTAGTCACTGACGGGGGTCATGTCTTTCCAAATCTCCCGCCCAGCATGTGTTATTAAAATAATGTTAACATATAACTAATTTTAGTTATAAACATTTTGGGATTTTCGGTGGGATTTTCATACCTTGACATGTTATTTATTATTTATTATTACATGCTCGGGTAGTTGAGCAATGAATAAATAAAAGACAAAGTGAAACACAACATGTTAAATTTCAATGTTTATTTCAATAGCAAGCTGAATGATGAAACACCGTTGACAGCAAAATTAAGACAATTACGGTACAGAAGTGTGTAAGGTTTTCTGAAGCACAGGTTTAACAAATATGTTTGAACCCCCCGCACCTAGTAATGGTATTAGAGACAGGTTTAATGAAAGAATCTCAGTTTACTGGCCGAGTAAATCTTCATGATGAAAGCTGGCCGCTGGAGTACGACACAATCATTGAAGAATCTGACTACCGATATAAATACGACTATATTTCAAAACTCATCTCACGGGTCACGGGTAACTCGTTCTTTACCATTGTAGTCAGTGCAAAAAAAAGGGGTGTCGATAGCAAGCAGACGTGTTTTGTATCCGTTTTCAGAGGTTGTCCATTGAAATGCAGCCCCCATCCTTCTCATATAGCCTGCACGAGCAGCACTGTATCGCTGAGTTTTAGGTGCCACACGTCACGTGTTCAGTGGCCGAGCGGGGCAACCGCCATCCAACTATCGCCTCCTCGTCTGGCAAGATGTGTCTTGCTTTGCCGAAATTGTTTCTCTCGTAACACACCCAATTAAAATACATAGTGGTTTCCTTTCTGTCTCCGATATTCGATTTACGATATTTGATTATTTTAATTATTACAATGTGAAACTACCGTGCTATAATATAGGTAATGTTAATTTCAGTCGTTCTAGTATGACAAAAATAGTTTTGATAACATTATTATGCATTGCAACATTTATTTTCTGTTGTGTCATTGAGTACAAACCACTCCTTATAGTGTAGTTAGATATAGTGAATTTAGTTTATTGATCCCAACTGTAATTGGAGAGGAAAATTTAATGGAAAAGGTTACATTTTAATTGTAAAATATTAATATTCACATAACTGTTCATTGTTCAAACTATATGCTCATATTTGTGATGGGTTTTTTTTGCATCACAAAGCGTTAGCATAATATATTTCAGTTGTATATTTTTATTTAAGTATACCGTTTATGTAAAGCTAATTTCATTTATGCTTACTTTTCTATATACCTTGGAAAAAAGTTCGAATTGAAGATACAAGATTAAAACATCGTCAAACGACCCCTTTTTAAATTAAATCATTAGTATCGTTTTAGTATCGAGTACCGCGATGCCATACCTGGTATCCTGACAACACTAGTGCACATATAATTGTGCCAAAAACCAAAACTGACGAGCACAGAAATACGTTGGCTTAAATAACCTCTATTTCTCGGAGTGCAGTTTATAATACGTTTATTGATTCTGGGTTGTAAGAGGGAGTTTTATTTAGTTTCATCGAAAGGCATATAAACAGAATATACCTGAATGTTGAATATACAAAACATTTGCTACAACATTTAGTACAAGAGCTTGGAACCAGCTGCAGGCAGGTCCCTTATAAACTGGAGACAAGGTATAACACACTTCTTCAAAATTAATTATTTCAGAAAATGATAAGAGATGGGGGGGAAACAAAACAAATATACATTACATACATATTTAAATATTTTAAAATTTCATTATTTTACATTTCCACTTCTTTCCACTTCTTCATATAGTTACTTTACTGGAGGGAAGTTTTGCACTGTGAAATATACACCAGTCTGTAACAGTGAAAGTGAAAACGCAGATGTGATGGACAGAGCGCAGATGATGCTTGCTTTAGTTCTGTGAGGAAAGTCCATCCTCTGTTTTTCAAGGCAGGTTTAAACAGTTCCTCTGCACAAAACAATGTGGACACTGGACACTGAAGTGAACTCACTAAGGAACCACTTTATATTCTGCCGTTTCTAATCACAAGTAACTAAATGAATAAATAAAGTAAAAAGCAGGCCAACAAAATATAAAAAAAAATTAATGTAAACATCTCTCCACATTTTATTGTTATTTTGTTACTGCATTTTTTTTTTATCAACACCTTCAGAATGAGGATTATGGTTTCATTAATGAATGTTAAAATCTGTATTGGCATTATAATTAATCTCTCCAAATTCCCCATTGCTCCTACATGCTTATATAAAGTTGTGAATGCAAAGAACGGGGACTTCTGATTAATACCGTTGAGATGGCTTCATACTACATGAATGGACAGCCCCATGACCCGACGTTCTAGAACGCCTTAGTTCACAAGGATAAAAGATGCGTTCTATTCTAACATAAACAACTTAAGAATAGTGAAACGTGTAGCTGTGAATTTATTGCAGCGATAGGAGCCAAAACAAGACTAGTAAGTCAAAAGTAAGACAAAATGAAGCAAATCTCTACAAAGCACTTTATATATATTGGAGATTTTCAATGCAACCAGATCTGATACATAGTATCAGGCTCATATACACAACCATAAGCACAAAAAAACAAAAAACAAAGTGATATTGCTTTAATATTACCCCGTGACACATATATACAAATACCATCACTGGTCAGGAGGCAGGACCTCCCAGACTTCTTCTGTCTGTGATTGGCACTCTGCCCCTTGCCCCCCACATAATTCTGTGCGCACGCGTGCGCGTATATGAGCCCATCTTGCACACAAAGCATACTTTTATTTTTTTCTCCTTCAGTTGCACATTAAGGGATAGCAGAAGTTTAAAAAAAACCCCAAAAAAAAAAAACCTTTATCAATATTGCAATAGAACAAATAGTCCTTGCCCCAGAATACGAACAGCGGAATCCAGTAGACCCTTCTAAACAGTTAAGAGAGCGGTTTAGACATCCAGTAGACCCTTCTACACAGTTAAGAGAGCAGTTTAGACATCCAGTAGACCCTTCTACACAATTAACAGAGCGGTTTAGACATCCAGTAGACCCTTCTACACAATTAAGAGAGCAGTTTAGACATCCAGTAGACCCTTCTACACAATTAAGAGAGCGGTTTAGACATCCAGTAGACCCTTCTACACAATTAAGAGAGCGGTTTAGACATCCAGTAGACCCTTCTAAACAGTTAAGAGAGCGGTTTAGACAAAGACAGAGACTGGCCCAAGAGATCAGAAAAGCATAATTGCCTGATGTTCTCAGAACTTTATCTGTGAAAATCTTTCACCCTTTTGTACTCGACGTACGTCTTTGGAGGTCATGAGGTCCTTCATGTTTGAAAAAATAAAATCTATGGATGGGTATCATTGTCCATTTGAAGGACTGGATCTACCAAGCCCCAAGTTCTACACATGCTCGAAGCTCAACATACACACAGCTTTAAATGCTAATATTTGCCGTTTTACTCTGATCCTATGACTTATAATACATCTATAGCTTCTAAGGTAGCCCCCAGCTGGAACACAAAAGCTCAATGCAAGCAAAACAGTTTTTATTCCACTGTCGCAAATAAAATAAAAAATAAAAATCGCAGCAGAGCGCAGCTCCTCATAAAGATCTATAAATAGCAGTGAAGTACTAGGACACAGCCAGCCAAAAGTTCTGAAACACAGACAGACTGAAAAACACCAAACATTACACCACTTAGGCATTCTACGACAAAGACTTTTCTACTCCGACGAATTGCGTACACCATTTTGTTACTTGAACCAAAACCAGGTAATTCCACTATAAAGCTTCAGATTTGACATTATTTGAGAAACATCAGATGCGTCTTCATGTGCGAAGCAACACAACGCAGTATTCCTTACATGGTCATTTGGAGGTCAAGAGTCACTGAAAAACAAAGTTATTTCTTCTCAAAAGGGTTGCTTTACAAAGGCATCGTTTGCCCTGCTACACTCATTCAAGTCTGGAGTTACAGTATCAAAAACAACACATGCTCAAATTAAGCCACTGATTTTAACTCTGACAAACTTCAGAGGATTCTGAAGAACATCTGAGAAGGAACGCCATACACACAGAACTAGAACATCTTATTGACAGCTATGGTCAAGCGTACATTTGGCAAACACACTGGACTGAAGTCATCTATATTAGTATATAATAGATTGTGGTTTGGCTTTATTAAGAGTTTATCAAATTGTGCTTCAAATCAAGATGCTTAATTGAACTGGACATTTTCTATGGATGTGTGCAAGTTCTGTATGTATGCAGAAAACGAAGGCCTAACGATTCTACTAACAACGGGGCAATTCATACAGAACGCACTGAATAAATTCAAAACTCTTTCTTCTTAAATGAAATCCTCATAGATGAATACATTTCGGGGGGAAAAACTTTCAGAGAAAGAAAAGTGCAAGTCCCTAGTGTGTTCTAACGTAATGCTTTCAAATGCCTGCAAGACGGAGTATAATTCACCATAATACCCACAATCCTAGTGAGAACCTGGCCTACCAGATAATATCAACTGGAGTCTGCAGCAACTGTCATGCTTATCAGGCAATGTACACCGAGCTGTTCTCCCATTCAGTTTTTTTTATTTTGAACCATTCTAATTCGGCATCATGCACAAACGCACGCATGCACATGTGCGGCCACACACACCCACACACACGCGCAAATGCCCACACACGCACGCACACATGCCCACACATCCTTTAAAAAAACAAAGGTGAAGGAGTAGTTTTCCTTAAATTAGCAGGTGCTCCAAGATTTTATTAATATTTTTTCTTTATATATATATATGATATTCCTTTTTTAAAATACTCTACCAGTTTCCCCCCCTCTTTACTTTTTTCAACTATATTTAGGCAAAGAAAACGCTTTGGACGGCCCTCATTTTTCCCTCACTCTTACACGATCGTTCTACCTCTTCTCATTTTAAATAATTAGCGGTTAACACCCCCCCCCCACCACCACCTTCATTCATCAACTTCCTTTTCATTCTAAAGTTCTTGGTTGCCGTTGGAGATAGCGAACTCCTGACAGAACAATGCAGACTACTGGATCTGACAAGCAGTGGAGGAGCTGGCCTGGCAGCAAACGCAGGTGGGATTAACAGATTTGGGCGGGATGAGGTCCAGGTCCTCGTCGTCCGGAATTTCGTCCAGGCGGTATCCATCCTTCAGCAGCTGGATGTTTAAGTCCTGATTGATCTGCTGCAGGAACAAAGGGATGCCCGCTTTGTTAACGCAATACCGATATCATCAACTTCAATTATTTGAATATCACTGTTGGAAATATCCTCATACTGGGTGGATATAACGCAGGGATTTATTGTCAATACTACATTAGTGTTATGACCATGGGTAAAAGGAGAAATTATTAAAGCTGTATAAATCAAAAGTCATCTGTGAAGCAACGCAAAATGACAAGTAATGAAAAGGGTTTCTACAAAAAGTAAATTATGTGTTCCTGGCCTTTTGTGACACGACCGGATGGATGATGCACTCCGGACGAGTGAAGCAATGAGATGAGTGAGGCGACGGGACGAGCGACGCGACACAGTGGCTGTGTTAAAGCGCAGCGGGACATACGCGCGACATGCTGAAGGTTAAGTAATGTATAATGAGTGTATAGGTACCTGGTCCCTCAGACATCTCACCTCGGCCGAGGAGTATCCTGACGACGAATACCTGGACATGTCAAAGTCGTCGTCGCTGCCAAGGTAACAACAAAAGGAACCGAACACAGAGACATTACAGCAGCGTCGCTCTCTGTCCCGTTTTATTATTAAAGTTGTTTTTGCCAATGCAATGTTTGTAATAGATGACCAGCATTAAAAAAAAGCACTGAAAAACATGGGATGGCTTAATAGGGTTCCTGCAGTGAATCTGCTGATGGAAACCTGTGGGGTTATTTTCTCCTTGGGCTTCTGTAAGAAGAATTACAATAATATTTATGACCATTGATGAATTTTGCAGGAGAGTTATAGAGGGCCGTGTTCCACGGCCTCACGGTAAACATCAATTTTCAATCAACATCGCTGTTAGAATATACACATGCTAGGTTTATATAATGCAGGGATTGGTCATTATACTACATATAACAATAGGACTTTATACAGGGGTTTGCAGTCATATCAACAAACATAAATGGAAATGACATGCAGTTGAACTCATTGCATGCAACACGTAGATGTTTTGCGTTGATATCTCACAAAACATGGACACTACTGGGAGTTTATCTTTGACCCAAAACCCCAAAACTGTATAAGACTTAAACCCAATGCACCGGGAATGACCCTTTTCAGGAGCCATAGATCACGGTGACTGTTCAGTGACATACGGCAGATTGGAGACCGTGATTCCACAAGTTCACTGCAGTACGGTTGGTCCCACAGGATGGCCTCAATGGACAAATGTATTGTCACAGCTGCTTGCAGTTATATTTATTTATTATTAAATTTGTCATTTTACTAACTTTACTAGCCAAGTAAACTTAGAAGAGTCTAACATGTAGGGAGATTAACTTTCAGTTCCCATTTATTTCTCAGTTTTTACTTATTATCGAATTGATTTCCCTACCGTCTTTCCTGCACCAGTACATCAGCAGGCCAACACTGCAGTGAATTCAGCGTGTGCGTGTGCGCGTGCGCGTGCGTGTGCGTGTGCTGAAGTCAGGGTTTCATGGCTCTCTCACCTGTCTGTGTCCAATGCCACTAAGGGCTTCTCATCTGGACTCTGGTCTAAGGAAGAATAGCCTTTGTTGGGAACCACAAGCCTGCAGGGAGCAAGGAGTGAAAGTGAAAGAGAAAATCAGCAGAGCACAAGGCAAGGAGGAGAAAAAGACCGGAACTGTGATAAGGAGCAAAATGACAGAACAGGAAAGGATAGGAGTAAAATGATAAGAAACACAAAGAAAACATCCCGTACGCCATCAGGTTATTTACTACACAAATTAAAATGTATCCGGTTCATTAATCATTATACCATGGGAAAACAAAACGGGAGACCAAGGAGTCCAACGTTTAATAATACAATTAAATTCTGAACATCCCACAAAAAAAAACCCTAAGGGTCGCTCAGAACAATCCCTGACACAAAGACATGAATACCCAGAGCTGATCAATGGTGTCTGTGTGTAAAAAGCTCGACTGGTTAATGGGGGGGGGGGGGGCACCACGCGGTACTGACTCACCCATTCAAGCGCATTACGTCATTCAAATAACATAACAGCTAGTACACACACCACACGTAACCTGTTCACTTCCTTACTGCAAGAAGCCTCATTAAAGATTCTTTAAATACAAATATGCCGATTCAATTCAACAATTCAAATAATATCAAGAAGTGTTCAGTTTATGATCATAATCACGTTTCCTTTAACTTCATTCAGTCTTCATTAGACAGAAACCGGCATTACATTTTGAAACTTTGTATGGGTGATTTGGCTCAGCACAGCTTGGTCTTTAAAGAGAAAATGATGAAATGAAAACGAAAGCTGGCATCACCGTGTTCGGGCCATGACATTGTTCTTCTTGGGCTGCTGATTGACAGGACTGCCTAGGTTACCATTCTTCAGGGACCCCTTCCTGGCCAGCTCTCTCTGTTTCTCTGCCAATCAGACGACACAAAATTGCCTTGGACAAGAAACCACTCCCGTTTTCGCTCACTAGCAACACACACCCGAGTCAACACGGTGATATAAATATTCAAACCTTCCAACAAAGGTTCTAATACATCGATAAACACGTTTTAATGATATCGCCCATCTATCAGGAAACAAACTCCAATGTCGGCTGGTTTTTGGGACCTCTGATATAAAGGACGATGGATCTTTCTAATTTTTCATTTATAATGGAATTTATTAATCTGATGTTTGTACAATTAAACGAAAATGTAAATGTCTTTTTTTTTTACAGTGTATTTAACCTATTCTGTGTGTAAGACGTGATTGACTCCCTTATACAGTGGTGATGCACAACCAAACCCATCAGCACAAATAATAAAGTTTGATTGCACTGAATTCGATTTTTCTACCAGTTCAGTTGTCTTGTGCTTAGTCTGCATTTTGATCCAATTTGACCAAAAACGGCTGTGATTTGAAGCTGAAGCAGAAAAATATCCCAACAAAACATTTTTTAAAACCCTCTGCAAGGCACACTTAGCGTTACAGGGATGATCTGGGGTAATGGCTCTGAAAAGGGGCTAGTGCATCGAGGGGCTTTGTGAACAGAAAACAGGATAAACTCCTCATGTAAGGAATGCTATTATCCAGTGAATTTCCCGAGCGGGTTCTGTTCGACTGTTTGCAGCAGCGGTCGCTCTGAGACTTAAGTTGCTTCCTGGTTAGGAATGCCTCAGCCCTGTGGAAAAGGTCACGTCATTAAGTTTGCGTTCATTTAAAACACTGGGTGCGTCGCATTTGTGACACGCTGCTCAGCTCGGGTAGCTAGACGAGGAAAAGTGGGGTGCACGGTCTCATGTTCCTGCTGGACAGGGGAATACACTCTTCGTTCCCCAGAAAACAGGCTGAAGAGACGTAAAATTAGAAAGTGTAAACAAATAAAATGGGGTAACCCAAAAGGACGTCTGCAGAATAAAATGGCATGTAGTAGCATTTCTTTAACAGTGTCGGAAAAAAAATTAGTTACGTTAGTTAGTTTTATTACGACCGTCATTGTAATGCATTGTATGTAATGCAGGTCCGCTGTCCATGGTGCTGAAACGTAGGAAACTCGTTTCCCAGTTCAATCTTCTTAACGTCTTTGTCGGAAATTATACGAACGACAACTGCTGCTACATATAATAAATTATTAACAACAGTCATATAATTGAGCTTTTTTTTTTCTTCAGAAAACAGGCGGTATTTGAACTTGAATACCATAACTGAGCGATTCAGTCGAGTAATTAACAAAACCCGAACCGGCATCACTATTTTAAGTGCATTGTGACGAAACGTAGCCATTCCGGTATGAGCACTTACCGATTTTCATCTGTAGTGGAGAGGGTTTGTAGTTTATGGTTACGGACTCTCCTTCCCTGGGGTCCGAGTCCACTTCTGAGGCAGAGGAGGCCGCTGGGTCCTAGTGCAATGCAAACCAAAACAAAAATAAATTTTTCTGGAGTCGACACAATCTTAGCTAACTAGCTTAAGCATGAACCAAAAATTAACCAACCTAAACAAAACCTGTCAACCACAGCCTCGCTAATCCTAAAGGCTTTGACTTAAAACGTTGGGTTCACGTAGAAATAGGTGAGACGACGACTGTACTGGACCGCACAGTGGCTCAGCAGTTAGTAGTCTTGTCTCACAGTGCCAGGGCTCTGGGTTCATATCACTGTCTGTGTGGAGCCTTCTTATTCTCCCTGGGATTCCAGAGATTCCTTCCCCTGTCTATTAAGATTTAGGAGGGTTGTCAGACGAAGAATTGGCCCCGAATGCGTGCCTGCGTCCTGGCCCCCGCCTGTGCGTGCCTGCCTGCGTCCTGGCCCCCGTGTGCGCGCCCGCCTGCGTCCTGGCCCCCGTGTGCGCGCCCGTGTCCTGGCCCCCCAGGTGTGCGTGCCCGCGTCCTGGCCCCCCCCCCCGCCTGTGCGTGCCTGCCTGCCTGCGTCCTGGCCCCCCAGGTGTGCGCGCCCGCGTCCTGGACCCCCGCCTGTGCGCGCCCGCGCCCGCGTCCTGGACCCCCGCCTGTGCGCGCCCGCGCCCGCGTCCTGGACCCCCGCCTGTGCGTGCTTGGTTGGTTGGTTGCATTGGTTGTTTTAATGCTGGACTTAAAAGAATTTGATGCCTTCAATATTTCAAATTTGAGGCTACAGCTGACTACAACTTCCTCAGTGAAATCACAACACTGTGATTCATGATTCATTTTTGGCTAAACACTCTTTTTTGTGGTTACAGATGTGGCTTCAGTATTAAATAAAATTTTTAAAAACAAATTCGTATGTCAGCTATTTGTTTTGAAGTTTGGGCTAATCACTGAATGTCTAGACCCCGGCCTGGAAAGTCTAAGATAAGATAAAGATAAGCGTTTCATTAGGCAAGACAGCACCCATATTAATGAATAAAAGCACATAACTAAGCCTACTCCTAAAACACTGGACTCCTAAAGCAGGGCTCGGTTTACGCCTCTTATAACCTGTAACATCAAACTGAGTGATTAGCCAATAACTTGGTTTTTAAACAAATTAAACATTTAGTGTCATAAAATCAAAGTTTAGGCTACTTCGATTCTGACTAAAATGCTTTCACTGCGGAAAGCAGCTATTTGCCTGATGGTCGATTCCCTCTTTATAAAAATACCGCTACAGAGATTTTTCATGAGACTTAACTCATTTCAATTCGTAATTGTAACAGTGGCCAAATCTGGCTTTTCATGTGCAGTGACATTTTCACCCTTGATACCCCAGGTTTAAAGGAGAAAAAGGCTTTCAGGAGCAGCAGCTGTTACAGTGATAAATGTATTTCATTTCACAAAGCAAACTCATTTGCATGATAAAAAAGAATCCCCCCTACAGCTGTCTCTTACTTTCTTATAAACACCAGGCTTGAAAAGTCAATATTCTACACATTAAAAAAAATAAAAGTTTGCTAGATAATCTTGTAATTCAGCTAAGGACTAGTTTGTGTAAACTTCTATATCCTCATAAAAAAAAGACATGGTGCTACAAACTTTCCTATTCCGGATTAATTGGGCACACGAAGGTCACACGAAGGTCACGTATAATTCCAGGGGAGAAACACTGCATTTGACCCAAAACTAACTCAATCGAATATCTTCAGGGGAAAAAAAAAAAAAAATTAAAAAAAAATACTAAACAAATACTAAAATGATTATGTGCACTGCTACAAAAATCACACTTGTCCGTGTTTTTCGACTCGCTGCATATAGCTACAGAGTCAGATGATTCTGACTCCACAGCAAACTATCCCCTCGTTGTAACCCAGACCAATCCACCATGGACAAATGGTTTCATGGCAGGTGAATGTGAGAGGTAACCTGTCAGTCTCAAGCAAAAGAAAAAGGTAAATACCAACGTGTTGGCTCGTCCCTAAACAGCAATCCTATGGCGCAGAAACTGAGAGGTCTGGGATACCAAAGGAAGCAGAAGTCATTGGCCATAAGGACATGCCGTTGTTGGGGAATATATAATTGACACCTATGCAAGAACCATCAGAGAGGATCGATGTGCAGAGATCACCCTTTCTCATCAGAGATCCACCTTTAGCTGGTGCGTGCTTGTTAGCGCTGACGACTTTAATCAATGCATGCTCATCTTATTAACTTAATTAACAAAGCACAGAGCAATCCCTAATGCTGTACTACGATGTTCACATTTCACAGGATGGGGACACTGCTTAAATAAAGCATAAAGAGTCAAACTGTCATCCATGGTGGTTGTATACAAAGCAAATATTGCCTTTGCCAAGCATATTCAGCACTTAATTCAACCTTTACCGATGACCAATTTTCGAAAAACGAAACGAGTCAAACCTTAACATGACTATCAGTGACAGTAAAAGCAACGCTTTATTCTGAACAGCTACCACATTCAAGCGTTTGCTTAAACGAAGCAACGTGAGGGTCCAGATATCTATAGCAAGTACCCAGCGAAGGACGTGCAAGACGAGGACGATATGGGACGAATCCCCGATTTAAGAGCCACGGAATACAGGCCTACTTTCCTCGCTGAAAACATACTACGACAGTGACAATCCCACGGCGCAGGGCTACCACAGAAGCTGCTCTCAACTAGCTGGATTTGGAGTACCGGGAAGAGGCATTTGTAAAGGGAGAAATTCAGATTTATTTTTTTCTCCGATAGCACACACTGTGTATTTCTAATAATGATAGGCTATACATTTTCACTTGATATCAAAGCAACCTGCGCGAAATCGAAGGCAGCAGTGGAAGGCGGACAACGCTGCTTTACCGACCAGCAGAAACAACTGGAAGAATACTCAACCTCCGCGCACCGATGTCAGTAGCCCGGTGCTAAGCGCACAGTCACCGGTCTACCCTCTCGTTCCTAGTCCTCTCATTGGATTTGTTTCACAATTTCACAATTTTAAACAACCACCGCCAACACACTTAGTCGGGTAATAATGTTACAAATAAAGTAAATCTTAAGATCTCGTCAACCTCTCCACAGTGTTGAATAAAATTGTATCCATCCATTATCCAACACACGTTCTATAGAAACGCAATATTTGTCATTCATTTCCAAAAAGGAAAATAATATTTTTAAAAACTCGCTTTATCTTCCACTCATGCGAAATACATATTTTGATCAATTTGCCTTGTAGCTCGCTTGCTAACTTAGTGCATTTACAGTTAATTGGATATAGTGGTAATCAAATCGCATCCAGTGAGAGCGCTTAGTCCACCTTGCTAGCTAACTGCTGTGCTGGGTGCAAAATTCCGGCGGACAAGGTTATATGAGGCAAGATTCTACGGCAAATTAGAATTTTTATAACATGACAGAATTGCGCTTAAGAAAGATGAAAATGTATTTGGACAGCATCATACGCACCGCACCGCACTGACCAGCTATACCGCACTTACCAAAGGCTGCATTTCCGAATGAACTGTCGGCACTTGAAATCTATCTATTTCCTCCATCATTTTGACGGCGTGTTCCCTTTTTTCCGTTTTCAGCTAGTCACTTGGTTATTATTCTTACGTAACTTAGCTAACTATATATATATATAAAAAATCCACTACTTATTAACGGAGATTTGTTTTTCAGAAGTTAATTACTTCCCAGGACTCCCCCGCTTTCTGATTCATTCTATATAGCTAGCTATGTCTCTCAACTCACCAGTGTGGTGACTCAATTTCTCACTTCCGGGTCCGGTCCTTAAATCCATCAAATCTCGCCAGTTGCCACAGTCCGACTTCAGTTAATAACCATCCCATTTAGGGCTGCTTGATTACCCAATCATCTTCAGCATCATTATCCCCAACAACCACACAACTATCTGTAAAAATAATAATAAAATAAAGGTTTATTTTTCACC
>JAOYSI010023895.1:0-33779 GCA_025775065.1 Hiodon alosoides | reverse complement strand
CACACACACACACACACACACACACACACACACACACACACACACACACACACACACACACACACACACACACCAAAGCATAATGTAGGCCTACAGGCGTTATAATGATATAAGAAAATGTTATGTATAAAGTGCTTGGAATTATACAAACAACGTAGGCAGTCAGAAGCAAAACTAACTATTCTCCAAAACACAAAATTCCACCACAAAACCAAAAACAACCCTTTAATGAAAAAATTTCCTTGTGGAACTCTCCTTTAATCAACATTGATTCACATTAACAGGAGCCACACAAAAAAACAAGTCTCTCTGCCCACCAACTAAATACGCTCTCAATCCCATTCCCTTTAATGACATGGCAAATGAGCTTCAATGTAACCAAAGGAGACATACATACCTACTAAGTTCTCCAATTCTGTTGTCAAACTTTGTGCCCAGGAGAAAATAAATATGTTAAATTTATTTTGCTGGGCGAGGTATGGACATTATCTCTTCCATCAACAGCAAACATACAGGAAAACTGAAAGTCCACAAACAGCTAGGAGAGGTTCTTGGCAACGCTGTAATGTTAAACGTATGACCACTACCCATATTAAACTATAATAATACTACAAATAAACTTTATAAAACGGAATATATCCAGGGCTTCGGCTAATGACAACGTCAGTAGGTGGTGTGGCTGGCCTCAGCAGCGACCGCTGAGCAGGGATGGAGCGGCTGCTTGGGACACCCTGTAAAACTTGCACCCATATGAAATACAAGGTTCCACAAACTGTCAGAACACAGACAGTTTATTCACAGAGCTAGGCCCAGCTACTCAGCAGTAATCTTTCATAACTGGCTCGTCAATGCTACAAGACTGGTTTAAGAAAATATCAACTATTTTTAACGTTATGTACTTCATTTAAACAATTCTTTTAATTAAATCACATTGTATATGAGGTGTCCAAATGCCATTTCAAATTTTTATTTTATATTAGTAAGATTGATTATTTGCCTTCAAATATAAAAACTGGGTATTCAAAAAATTAAAAGATTCTTGTAAACAGCTCTTAAGGGTTAAATGGGGAGTAAAAATCTTCTTAAGAAGGACAGCTAGAGATAAAGAGTCTGACTATTTCTGCATTCCCCAAAGGATTAGGGAGGGGCTGCTCAAATAGCCGACTGCTCAGATGAGAATACACATTTACTGGAGCTGGGCTGCGATTGGGTTTACCATGTCAGCAGTGCAGTGCAGTGCAGTCTGCCTACCTGCCCTCACATGGAGCACATGTTGAAACCCTGCACCGCCACAACAACCCTGCCTGATTTCTAATAGGTCAACTCCATACCCAGCCAAGCTTCTGATAGGTAAGCTCCACCCTGTGGTCATCACCAAGAAATGACCCAGAAAAAAAGGGACGGGCATAAAAACCAAAGTGAAAGTGAAGGAGAAATGAAAACACTCCAGTAGCCTGGCAGCTGGCCCATCCACAACTTCTACAAAACTAGTTCAAACTAGTTGCTAGTGAAATATATCCTAAGACCAAGCAACAAATTAGGAACCGTAGCTAGTTAGACAGATTTCAGAGTTTGACAAAAAAAGACCTGGAAAAACATTCCAGATAAGCCTGACCGGTCCACAGGCCAGAACCTAGCTCTGCCACCCCATCCACTAATCCAAATAATAGATGGTAACTGGTTGTTAGTGGTGGGCTATAATATATAGTGACCCCTCCTAATGATCATGTAGGCAAAGGTCTACTAACAGCTTAAGCCAATCAGAATCACACATAATGCTTTTGCAGGCTCTAGCTCGCCTTTAGGATGTGCAGCTGTCAGCGTATAATGGGAACATCACCTTCTTGTTTTGCCTAGATTGGAGTTTAAATGTTTAAACTGCTCCGTGCCTTAAAGTATGTATCTCAGCAAAACATCCCTTTGAGCACAGTTGCAAATCTCTCAATACCATTTCTTGATGCATTTACTTGCTAAAACCTCTAAGCTAAATAATCTTATTTCTAAATGGTTTCTTAATGTTTTGGGTTAGTAACACATGAATCACATTATTAGAATCACAGAAATTTCCTTAACACTAGATTTACCACCACAAGGAGTTACATATATTTCACATTTGCCCCCTACAGAGTTTACAGACATATTCACATTTTAATAATCTTATATTTTGGTCTTCTCGTTGGTGTGAGAATTAGAAACTTAACTGAATTGGATCAACCCGGTTCTTTCCATGGCTGCTATTCGAATTCGGTAATCCCTGGATGAGAGTCAGGCCGGGAAGTCGCAAGGAGCTATACCACTGCGCCAGAAATATCCCAGAGCTGGTTACAGATTACCTCCTTCTCCACATCCACTAAAGAAACAGCACTACAATTCACTCCTGTGTCTAATAGTTTAGTATAAAACACCCACATTGCATTTAATTCACTTCATACAGTAAAATAGGATAGAAAGCTGAATAAGGAATGCTTTTTATCAATTTAACCTAATAGCCAACTTAAACCACCACTTAGGGAACATTTATAGAGGGTAACTCTTAGAGTGAATTAAAATAGCATAAAAAAATATTCCATATGCCACTCGCTGACAGATCAGGGATGTAAAATTAAAACACTCCTCAACCCTGGTTCATCCTAAATGTTTAAAAGTAAAATCATACACTCGACGTGGTGGTATTGTAGTGACTATGACTGCACAATATTTCAGCATAATGAATTTGCCCTGAGGCCATGAGTGTGTAATATTTATGCATAAAAACAGAATAATAACAGAGTGTACAGCTAAATAAAATACAGCGATTAAATAGCCATGATGTGTGTAAGCAGTTAGCAGATCCGTAAATTGCTCGGGCAGTTGTAATCCTTGTGACTTGACATTAACCAGCACCTCCAGGGGTTTTCAATGGTTTACCAACTCATATTGGTTGCCATTAAAACATACGAAAGTCGTTGTTGTTGTTGCCATATATTACACATAATCCCCTTTTTGTTAGTCATTCAGTTAATAATTATCATTACATGCCCAAAAGTAGATCTTAATTCCAGCAAAGATTTATAGGTTTCTTCTTATTTAAAACTATCCAGGAAACATTTTTAAGTTACCAAATAACTACTCCAACCTTTTTGGCGGTCACTGTGTGGCCTGCTTTACTGAACTGCCAAGGTTCAACAGCAATACACAACACATAACGGCTTTAAAAAAAAAACCTAAAATACAGTTTTTCCAGTTGTCATTTATGTTGGCACAGTGTGCATATAATCTACTACTTTTAATATATACATTGCAGCTACATCTACAATGATTTTGCTTCAAATCTCTTAGTAATGCTTCAGGTGACAGTAAATGCTTACAGATGCCGATAATTTACCAACAGTAGATACATGTCATGTCGATTATAAATAAAAAGGTTATCTTCGGTTGATTAATCAATAACAACGTTAGCTGTTCACACAAATTACATAACCACACAGAAATGTGTTTTTAAAATCTAACTTTAATTTTTCATCGGCTTGTATTAATTATAAAAATGTTTTATGCAAGTTAATTGGTAGGCAGTAGGTTTTTTTCTCCTGTGTTCTTATTACATCACCGATATAACTCTGAGCAGGCGATGCTTCTGTCAATGATGCAAGCTAGCTTACCAGAAGGTTCGACATTTTATTGTTATTAAATAAAGAAAAAATCATTTTTAATTAATATATAGAAGCTTTAACACACTCTTACTGGTCCATTATCAAGTTGGCTGTTAAATGACCACCCCTCAAAACACGACAAACGCTTTAACGTCTTTACAACTAGCTATCATAGCTAACAAGCTAGCATTACCTCCATGTTTATCTAAAGAGGGATTTAATCCTCTTATTTACCATAGAACTTCGAAAATGAAGCATCGTCACCATGAGCCCAATTCGCACCATAGTCTTAACAGAATATTAAACACTGCGGGAAAACCTTTCCGTTTTTCATTAATTAGCAAGATTTCAAGACAACCCTGCGATTTGTTCTAAACGTTGAATGCAGGTGCTCGATGCAAAATTTATCGAGATATAAAGAAAAAAACATATAATAAAAATTCAAATTAGCAACCAAGGCTATCCCTGAAAATATGTCCCTCGACATTTAAAAAGCCCAGTAACCGACCTTTTGTAATTGGACTTCGGTGCGAAATTTGGGGTTTTCAATTCGTTAGACTCCGCAGTTTCCTTCGGGTATATTCAGTCACTGCCCCAACTGAATTCTGTCTCGCCTCTGCACCAACTGGCCTTTGTCGCCTGACGTCATCTCACGCTGTTGTCAGATGACATACGAGAAACGACATTTGGGGATACCAGCTTTTTAAAAGTATATTATATGGTGAATTTCAGTTCACTCAGTGAACTAAAGAGGCGAAATAGACTTTATAATATATAGGTTATGTATACTTGTAATTATATAGTTGTCAATAAAGGTCAATAACTATGTAGTATACTGTGAGCAATGACACGTTTTGAGACATGTTTATATATTAAGTAAATAAAATATAAAATTGCCGAAACTATTAATTTTACACCATCGTCGGTATTTTATTTATTTAGCCTAACTGATCTGATTGTTGAATAAATTCTACCACATTAAAGCAACCAATAATCCAGACATTTTCGCGGTATTTGAAAGCTACATGAGCAATATTTGCAAATTAGAACGTAACTGTATTTCGTCGCTCATAAAATTTTGCTAAAAAATGTATTTGATTGGTCGAAATTATTAATTTTCGTTAAAATCTATAATTAAAACTATTTCAATAGACACATTACGTTTTTCAGTTTGAATGAATTTCCAGTTAAGTGGCCCGACACATTTCTTCTTCAAATTTGCACACTCAACTGGTTCAACGCAGCTTTGTATGGAGACAATATTTAGAACATTTTCTAGAGGTTTCAGTTGGGTTTTGCTTTCTTGTCTATATATATAAACCAGCTTTTAGGCAAAGAAAATAATGCTTTATACTTCACATTGGGGTTAGAGGGAAGTTAGTTGTGTGGTCTGAGATTATCCTCTGATAAAGCGAAACCTGCAAAGTTCACATCTTCAAGCAAAAATTTTATTAAAGACATTCTGTAATAGCCATAGTTTACTTCTGTGGGTCGTAACAGCCCTCTGCGTGTTTTTCCTAAACTACAGCTTCCTCCCAGTTAATCCAGGCTTCCTTCCCAACCCATGCCTGTCCCATCCTCCAACCCCCCTTTCCTGCCATCCGTCACTGGTTCTGCCGCCTCTGGAGCAAGTTGTCCAGCTCTGTTTTGTTGATGGTGCCGTAAGCCTGTGAGTAACTGCCGAGCTTGGCCCGAGGATCTCCGGCTGCCTCCACGTTGCAGTTGCTCTGAAACACCTTCTTACTGAACCTGGGAGGCGGCCGTGACTCCCGTGACTGGGAGGGGGAGCGTTGGTTCTGTGCCAGCATCAGATGAGAAACACAGTCAATCACAAGGTAAAAAAGGAGGTCTACATGATCGTTTATGTACACTCTACGCAATACTTCTAAAATGTCTGAACATTAAGATCTCACTAAATGTACTATAAAATTAATTTCAATATGCAGTATTCCTGCTTTCAGCAGCAAGCTAATGAACATATCTGCTAGGCAAGGGCGGGCTACGCAGCACTGCAGCACTCACCAGGCACGCCGAAGTGACTGAGATCCCAGCAGAAACGGAGGGCTCATCCCGCCGGAGAAGCGGGTTGTTTTGAGGGCGTGTGAGCGTGAGGGAGAAGGAGCGTGTGTGGCCCAGGTTGGCCGAGTAACCTCGCTGCTGTGGCTGCTCCACTGAGGCAGGGAGCTGCAAGGGTAGAGAGAGAGAGACACTTGAGTGACACTTTTAATAATATGATTTAATAAAAATCCCCTCCTACTGCTGATTTCATTATGGATACTCATAGTAGTTTTTTTTATGCAGCCAGAAGTCAGAAGTGGTGTTTCGGTGGTTTCAACTTGACAGTTGCGAAGTGTAGGACTCACAGAGTCGACATTAGCACCCTCTGTTGGTGGAATGACAACACTCTCATGGCTTGCTTGGTTTGCCAGCTTCCTGTTGGCAGGGACAACATGCTGGTTGTGGGGAGGCACCGATGAATTGTGAGTAGGCTTTCTAACGCCATCTGAATGAAGAGAGATTTACCCAAAAAAAACAGGGGTAGGGTAAAAGGTTAGTGAAAGGCCAACATTATGAAAAATGCAGCAGAAGAACAGGTCTGTGTCTTTTTGGTTTGCTGTAGTTTGTTTGCAGGTTGTTTTGCACAAGTGGAGCATTGGCAGCACAAGTTAAGCGTTTTAAAAGACCATACAGATTTGGTTGTGGTTGTCATTTGGGGCTTTGTCCTCTGTGGCCAGTTGTTTGATTGCACTTGTAAAATTGTTGGCTGCTGTTGAGATTGTATAGGGTTAGGGTTAGGGTTAGGGTTAGAGATAAGGCCGTTGTGGTCATACGTCAGGTTGATGTGATCACGGTAAAGTGCCTATAGTCACTTTAGATAACTGCTATCTTAGTATCTTAGGGTTGTCTAGTGTGTTATAGACTAATTTATATAATTGTATATTATAACTGAGTCATTGTATGTAGTAAAGGTCGATCCAGACGATGTAGAGTTAGAACTGTATGTAGCAAACCTTAGTAGAGCAGAATGTGAGGTGGTTTTGTGTACAAGACACTCACTGGGGCTGTGTGTTATCGGGTTGTAGGTGGTCTTGGCAGCTGTGGGACTGGCAGCAGGGCTGGTCTTCTCCTTGGTTTGCGTGGCACACACGGGTAAAATAGAAGGCTTAGAGGCCCCCAGGTGGCCTACAGAGGGGTCCTTCTGCTTCTTAGGTTCTTTGGTCAGCCTGTCCTCTCTTTCACCCCCAGCCTCACAATGGCCCTTCAGCCCAGGTCTCTCTTTCTGCTGGGCCAGACGCCGGAACCGCAGGCTGGTTCTCCTCTCCAGGATCATCTGACACAGAAGAGAAGATCAGACCATGTTTCCTCTGCTACGTGAACCATCTCACACATTAAAGATATACTTTCACCACCAGTGTGGAAACTGATTTTTTCTTTTTTCCTTTACACATTCACAACCCTCACTATTCAAATGACACAGCAGCGAACTAAACCCATTCCTCCAAAACTAGAGGCTCAATGCCAGCATAACCACCACCACTGTCACCTCGTAGAGCTTGTTACGGTACTGCCCCACAGAGAGCTGGACGTCATCGTCTACTGGCAGGGCCACGTCATAGTCCAGACTAGGCTCCTTGGCTGGGTTATGGAATCTACAGGGAAACGGGAGAAAGGAAGGACACGAACCAAAAGATCAAGGTGGTGATCAAGTCATGAGGAAAATGCACACACAAGGAGACAGCAGGGACAGAGAGAGCCAAAAGGCCAGGGTGGAAGTCCAGGGGCAGGGAGAGGGGCGGGATGCCAGGGTGGGGGAACTGCAGCAGACTGACACAGCCAGCCGAGGATTAACAGATACAGCCGTCACTAGGATCACCAAACCTAGAAGTAAAAGCCCATCTCACATTGTCAGCTGATGCTAATTAATCAATGGCCAAGCATACATTTTCCTCTTTGCCTGGAACAGTGGTGATAATATTATAATGTAAAAATAATGTTATAATAAGATAATGTTATAAATCATCAAAAATATAGGTTTCCCTTCAGTGCAAAAGAGCGAGAAGGTAGGTGTGATTCCAATGCTTGGGAAAGCCTGGCTTTGGGGATAGGAAATGGAAAATGTTTGTGTATGAAGTTATCGAGCAAAGTTTAAAGTGTAGAGCTGTTTGGGTGCATTTTATGGTAAGGCAGATGGCAGCTTAACCTAAAATGCAGGAGCACTGAACATTACGTTTCCAACACACCTGCCACTCGTCATAGCAACAGTGGGGGAAATTGGTGCAAACAGGAAGTGCACTGAGCCAGAATGACCCAAAACCATGTGACAGCTAACTTTAGATGATTATAATAAACACAATAAAAAATTTTTTCAAGATAAACTGTGACTGCTCAAGAGATGAAATGCCACAGAATTCAAATGTAGTAGAGAGTCAAATCGGAAAGCTTATTACTATATAAAAATACAATTTATTCTCTCTGTGACACCCCTACACATTCTTCCCTGCCCTGACTCTTACTTGGACACGTAGGGGTGCTGCAGGGCCTGTACAGCTGTCAGCCTCTTGTCAGGGTTGAAGACTAGCAGCCGTTTCAGCAGGTCCAGGGCGTCAGCGGACACAGAGGATGGCAACATCTCTTCCAAAGAGACCTGTGGCCTGGGGATATTATCGGCAACTTGGTTCATGCCAATTCTCAAAAAACGGCCTGCTAGCTATGTAGTTATTAGACAATTAAAATATCTAAGCAGTATTAAAAATACCTCGTCTGGTTACATGGGTAGACTGATGGATACGTTTTTTTGTGACACAGAAATGCACATACTCACACAGATTTCTATACCAGCCTGTGAGTCAGAGAGAATCTAGGGAGTCGGTTGGACACTTGATATAACTGGAAAGGTATGGCCGACGCTTGGCTACTGCCCATAGTCCACTACAGAGAGGAGAGAGTCTCCAACTCACCGGAGCAGCATTCTCTGGATGACTGAGGCGCCATACTCTGACTTGATGGAATACACATCTAAAAAATGTTTAAAAATTCACAGATGAAGTAATGACAAAGAAATTATAGACAGGTTAAAACTGCTCCAAAGATTTTAGCTCAAATATTTTTTTTTACTTTAGAGCCTTTTGGAAGTGAACTCCAAAGCAGCCTCTTAACAGCCTCTTAGCAGTCAAAACTTTTTATTTGTCTACGCACCTAGAAAGATGATTTTTGTGAGTGCACCAACTGTTTGCCTACCTAGTATTTGTTCTTTTGCACTTTTCTCAGTTGTGTATTAGGGACCTCTTTTCTTTTATTCATATACCTGACCTGCATTTCCATTGTTCAGCCACTGCCAGGTTCAAATTAAATCAGGTTAAATGAAATATGAATTACATAAAATAAATGTATAAAGAATGACGGTCTTAAATTCTACTCCCTGCTTTATGAAAAATAGTCGGGACCAACAGTATTTATATTCAGGGTCAAATACTTTTCTTTTTCTACTTTTTTAATAGTCTTTTATAGGTAGTATATAAATATTTTTTAAAGACTCACAAATGACCATTCAAGTCAGACATTTAAAAAAACTACAAGCTCATTGAAACAAGCCCAGCATGTTAATTGAATTAAACTGGCCTAGTCTTTGTATCAGGAGGAAATTTACCTAAACTTATTTACTGTGGCTTGGAGTAGTGGCTGACAATTTTCCCAGAAGCAGATGGACACAGTTGTCTTGTGTCTTGTGATAGCTCCTTGTTTATGTAGATAGCATTGAGTTTCTCCAGACAGTTTTATCATGGCAGTACACACAGTCTATGTGTGGAATGCATTTGCAACAGGTCCTCGGAGAACCCCCAATTCCCTGACCACAGGTGCCTCATGTATTTACCTTCTGGGGTGGGGTGCGAGATGGCCCCCAAGATCTTCTCAATTTGGTTGATGGTGGAGGTCCCGGGGAACAGAGGCTTTCCAAGCAGCATTTCTCCCAGAATGCAGCCCACACTCCACATGTCCACACCCTTTGTGTACCTGTGAGCCCACGGCAGTCAACACGTGCATGCCTCCATTTACATGACAACTCTAGTTTCTAGTGAAGTCTTCTCAAAACATTGTATTGTGTAACTGGACCCAACATACAGTAAGTGAAATTACAAATGATTGGATTTGATGTCTGAAAGAGGATATATGGCCAGTACATTTATTAAAAGGAAGTGGAAGAGGGTGCCATACCTGGAGGAGCCCAGCAGGATTTCAGGGGCCCGGTACCATCGCGTTGCAACGTACTCGGTCAGAGCTGGGTTGCCGGCATCCTCTTGGATCTGGTAGAGTGAGCGTGCTAGGCCAAAGTCACACAGCTTCACGAAGCAGTCAGTGTCCAGGAGAATGTTGGAAGGCTGGAGGAAGAAAGATGGGAACTAACTAACTATGATAGAGCGGTGATCTTCTGAACCACACGCCACTGTGGGTGTAGACAGGATAGGACAGTATCCTCAGGGTTCTGGATGTACCTTCTGGTCCCTGTGGATGACATTTCCGGAGTGTAGGAACTTGGTGGCCTTGAGAAGCTGGTATAAAATATAGCGCTGGTGTATGTCCTTCAGCAGGTTCCCCTTCTTTATCACTGCATGCAGGTCTGTTTCTGAAGGAGAAGCAACAACAACCCCCAGATCAACCAAGAAAACCACAAACACCAACTGGGAGACACCAACTGACTACCAATCAATCCTTACAGCATCGAACAAACTAAGACACACACACAATAAAATGTTACAGCATCAACCCAAATCACGCTATCAAGTAGTGAACACGCATTGACCAGTCAGCTGATTCTTGACAGCTGTAATGATAGAGTTGTCGAGACAATTGTCAAGTAAGACCTTGATTCTCCTTCTACAACACTGTTCCCATGTCTGCAGCACTATAAATGGTTAAGTTACAAAAACAAAAAACACAGCAGCATATGTAGAAATAGAAGATAGAGTCTACTGCAGTATTGCTAAAGTAACAATGTATCAATTATATGGTGACATTGATATTTTAAAAGATGATGGCAATGGCTAGTCAGGTTGGCACTGAACTGGATTCTAGGACTGGACTCTGGAGAAAAATAATGAACCATGGGAGAGACTGCCAGTGGTACAGCATGCTGTGGTTTGTTGTGGTGCACAGCATGTCGCATGCTGTTGGATTACATCCACACCAAAAACACTGCTGCATCAAGCGCCAGTGCCCTTGTAGGAACACACATTTGCTAATGACTTCATTCGATCGGCAATTGAGAGAAAGAATCACATTAACCCCATTATAACTGCTGAATTTTCCGGAGAATCAGACAGTTGTATTGAAGTACATATAAACTGGCGGTGAGGGCAGTTAGTCAAGGGACTCTCAGGAAATAGGGTTTTCTTTTATTTATTGCTAATTGCAAATTACCAATCTAATTTGTAAAAAAGCGTATCCTCACAGCGAAGCGAAACTGGGGACCACTTGTGGCGACCACGTGTGGCGAGGAGCTAATGTACACGGGGGTTCCAAGCCATCTGCCTTTGAGCCACCCACATTTAACACACTGCCCGCCACGTATCTCATACAAGAGCTTCAGCGCCGGTTGGAGGTGAGGCACGACCCAGAAAAAAGTTTTTCATGATACAAACATGATACACATGTCAGCTACAAGAAACAGGTTATCTGCTAAAAAAAACAAAAAGTAGAATATATAGTATACCTGTTCATATAAATGTTGATGGCATGTAGCTAACTGTGAATGTTTGTACAGTGCTACATTTGTGGTTCTGCTCACAGACACTTATACTTTTTCAAGATAATTTCTAACTTAATATACAGGATCACAATCCTACCCACATACTAAATAGGGCCCTCCTTCCACTAGTATATTGACATATCGCACCAGATCAGTATTAAGGAAAACATACTGACATGCTCAATATAAAAGACTCTCACCCATGTATTCAAACACTAGGTATATATCCTTGTCGTTCTGGGCTCTGACGACGTTGAGCAATTTGATGATGTTTGCGTGATCTCCAAACTCCTAAAGGGAGAAACCGGGCAAGTGTTAGCTTTCTCTCAAGGATATTTCTCTTGTTTAGTAATTAGATTAAAACCCAGCAGAAAAGATGTACCCGTATGCTGAATGGCAGGGCCCTTAAATGCCCCTGCTAAAAGATCAAGTAATGGAGCACCAAAAATGTTTCTAAAGAATGTTTTAAACATGTAAAAATGAAACTTACATCAAATAATGAGCAAATAATACAGCTCACCTCCCCTCTTCCACCATAAAACAATGTCTGTGTTTTCCTACTTTGTAATAGTGTTATTAAAGTTTAAATATCCCCGGAATGTCCCACAAATTTGGTTGAGGCTTAAACACTTGAGCTGTGTTAACAGATTTTTGAAAGGATGGAACAAAAAAGTACTTTAAAATCTACAAGCCATTTAATATATCCATATACCACTGACTATATACAATATATTGCCCTTCCTTTTGTTTGTTTAGTTTTTTTGTTTTTTACAGGAACTGTCATATTTGTAATTTAAAACAATTTAATGAAGTTTACTAGAAATTTTTACTAAGAAGACAGTTGAAAGCTTTTCCATATAGTTGATTGTCTTCCACTATTCAAATACCATAGCAAATTCAGATATATTATTTTTAGGTTTAAAAGAGCTGGCTAGTAGGTAGTTTCAAGAAGGCATAATATCACTGTTGCTATGATATGATAGAGCACGCCAAATTTCCTTAGTGAAACCTTCTATATACACCTTTCCAGTTTAGTGTGAGACAATTTTTTTCGAATGTGCCAGGCATCCCACAGAGATTGTCTGTGCTGAGCACTCGGACTGCAAGGCTCTTTTATCATGATTAATGATATACTTATCTGACTAAATTCTTACCTGGAGAAACATGATTTCTCTGAAGGTTCTCTGAAGAAATAAGCACATACATACAATCAGTGCTAGGTTGAAGCAATATTATTCAAATAACAGAGATCATTTCTCAGAATACCAAAGCCTTAAACCTATATATCCTATACAATTCTGTAACGTATCATGCATCACATTATTTTTATTTTTTTAATGTAGTGGGATGTACTGAAAACCCACGAAAGTATAGATTCGCATTCTAACTGAATTATGGGGTTAAAGAACAACTTTAGAAGAAGGATAATTGCTGAAGAATGTCCTGGACTTGTCCTCTATCTCGACCCCTCTCACGCACCTGAGCGTCGGTCCTGTTTCTGAAAGCATCGAATATCTTCTTCACAGCCACAATCTCACCCGTTTTGCGGTCAATTGCTTTCCACACTATCCCATAGGCCTAAAGGAAGGTTTGGGAGTGCGAGGGGTGAGATGAGAAGAATAAATCCATTAACCTGCTCCACAAACATTGGGAAATCAAGACAATCGATAAACAGGGGTGCCAAGATTCCAGTAATGAAATGTAAAATCAGTGTTCAATACTAATGTTTTTATCACTACTCTTCTTTTTAGTTTCACCAGATAGTTGTTACCACAAGAGTCACTGTCCTCCTTTTAGTAACTGACACTGAGGACAAAAGGAACGGGAAGTAAGAATAGAAAAACTGAGTGCTGTTCTTCAGTGGCGAGGGTTGGGCCTACTGAGACACATCATCCTCCAGAGGACTCTCCCTTGTGTGTAACTATCCTGCTGTGCAGTGCAGGATCACATGTCTTAGTAGATCAGGGCTGACTCTCTCACACGCAAAGTGACGGTGCTACATCTGCTTTATAAATGTTTCCAGGAAAGACTCTGAATGAAGCATCTTATCAAACCTGCCTGCATTTAATCTGTGGGGATTCTGGTAAAGGTGAGCACCCCAACAGCACAGTAATACAGGAATATGCTCCAACTGCACACTTTTCTCAATAACTACTTTCATAATGTTTTATGCTGTAAGCCCCTAACAACTTTTACATTTAGTTATTCCATCCTGTTGATAACACATGAAAGAGCACATTTTAATTCTTGAAATCATGACAAAGAGCAACGAAGTTTCACATGCAACCACAAGAAAAGATACCATAAACCACATGCTTACTTTACTTAGGAGTGCTTTTGAAACACAACCCATCTCTGTTTACCCATTCATCCCTTTCCTTCTCGTGATCCCTTCACAAAGGCAATGTCTGACAATAATCGTTGATCTCCTACTTCTACAGGGACAAAAACATTTCTTCTAAAATGTGTTTACTTTAAGTCAAGATTAAGGTTTGGATCCCAGGTTGCACTGTGTGTCACAATATTCGTTATGAGAGCAAAGGCTTCCGTACAAATCCAGGTGAAGAGAGTAAAAATGTTAATGTGGAATGTCACAAAACACTGAAAATACAGTTGGAAGACATTTTTTGTAAGTAAACATAGAAAAAAGTGAAAGAGTGATGTAACTACAATAACTTAATGGTGAAAAGGATGGGGAATGAATAAGGAATCTTGTTTAATTACAGTAAACAAAACTAAATATGCTAGTGATACAGATCTGTTTATTCTCTGCTTAACCATCACAAAGCATCAGCCTGTTTCCCCCCAAACAAGACGATGAGGAGCACGGTCAGAAAATCCCTTCTTTTTTCTGTCATCAAAATGTTACAAAATGCTGGAATCTACTTTCAACACTACATAAGTTACCCCAATAAGTTTTACAACAAGAAAAGCAATTACCCTTCTTTGTGGGACTAAGCAAAGGCAGACAATGTATGCTTGGCTTTTTTTTTGTTACCCTGGACCAGTGAGTATAAACCTCTCTGTGTAGAAACCTGATACGTTCGTAACAGCTGTAAAGCAAGACACTTTCCTCATCTACTCCATTTGGCAAAAGTAGGCCATCACAGGGTTGCTTTCCATCTGGAAAAACAGCAGAACCTGGCTGTTTCAGATGACAGCTGCAGCCCCTTGCTCAGAAACTGCGAGGAGAAATACCTAAGACTAGAAATTTAACGTTACTTCTTTTTTGCTGGCCAAGCTCTACTGATGTTACAAGCCTTGCTTGTATTGAAAATGAAATATTTTATGGGTGCTTGATTCCTTTAGTCTGATTAATTTACAGAATGTTTCTTTATTCATATAAACCACCTCACACATCCACCAAACCCCTAAATAGAAAACAAGACAAAAAGCTACCAAAGAACCGTTTGGCCTTGAAATTCGAACGCTTAAGTATTTGCATGTTTTCAATGGCATGCAATAGGAAATATATGAGACTGTTGGTTCCTATAAGTTTTCTATGAATGTATTCATGCACTGCATCACTGTGTGAGCGCTCAAACTACTGTTATAATATAATTGAAGTGATACATTTTGATTGATATATTAATTATTGACAAGTTCAGCATAAAAAACTGCTACCAACTTACCCCTTTACCGAGTCTTCTCTTGATTTCGTATTTTTCTGAAATATGCTCCTCCACTTCCGTGACATTCATCGTTAACGTTGATATAGTTAAATACAAGTGCGCTCGTTATAACTACACAAATAATAAGATAAAAAGAAAAACACCCACAAACCTAAAAATATATATTTTAAATAGCTAAAACGACACACCGCTTATATTTCAGTAACTAAGGCAGCCCGAAATCATGCAATATTTCATATTCGGTTCTACAAATTGCCTCACAAACAAGATAAACCCAATCGGAGGAAGAGCAAACGTATTTCCTTGTACATGAAGCAGCTTTGTTTTGCAACTTTGATGTGAAGAATAGAAAACAAATTCTCTACTTCCTCTACTACTTTATTTGGCACCAATTATTAACTGCTATCTGGTTATTCATCAATCTGTGGTAGAGACCCATTCCAGAGCCCTCGATCACTTGCATGTTTTCTTAAGAATTAATCTGATACGATCTGATTAAATGTATTTCTTAAGATGCACTTCAGCTTGTGCGACGTACTAGTAGCCCGATTCTTTGGGTATCCCCACTTGTCTGCTGGTGGATACAAACGGTACAGTTGGGTTTCCTTTGTAACTACTTGTCGTCCTGGAGACGGTATTTAATAGACAAGCGAACTCAAGCCTTAAAGGGACCGCACAACATTTCCGAGAACGAGAAAAGGAGCTTTAAAAACGACCAAGAACAACTAGGAGGTAGAATTTTTTTTTTATTTCTAAAAAGAGATTACATGCATTTATTTACAAACAAGAAACTAAAGTCAAATAAATACAAAGATCCTTTAAAGTTACTGTAGGAATAAAGGACAGAATAATATCGAAACACAACTCCAGTCATTTTGGGGTTGAAAATATAGAGAATGCATTTGTCAAGTAACAATACCTTCAATCAAAGCCAATGCATGTATTAACAATCATATGTAAGTATGCATAATTTAGAACATCATTAATATTTTGTAAATAAATAATACAAATATAATGGATGGAAATGGGAAAGAAATCACAATGCTTTCTTCACGACCAGAACTTATTTCTGCGTCTATGTTTTTGATATTATCAATACATTGGACTGATTACAACTTTGGATGACTCTCCTCTGGTCGTATTAATCAAACCTGGGACTTCCTGCTATATATTTTTTGTCCTTTTCTAATGACAATTACATAGCTAATCATTCTTCTGACACACCTTCTGCTATTCTACGAAGTGCGCAGTTATCCTAAAAAAAGTATAGAAACCAATTAATTAGTCAGGTTAATAATATATTTTTTAGGCAAATGATGGGAAAAAAACGTGGAGTACTTGCTGACAAGATCCATACTGAAGTTACATAAAAACACTATCTAACCCCTCTTCAAATTGGGCTTCAACAAATTGGGTAGACACAACACTTCTACAATCTGCTAGGTCCCAGGAGTGTGAGATTGAGTCTGTCAAACACTTAAGAAGACTTAAATATAATTTCCAAACATTTCAAAATATATATATAAAAAAAATTATAATTCTTGATATGGGATGAAATTAAAATTAATTAGAAATGTCAGTTTCTTTCTTAACATCAATTTTGAGTTACAAAACAAACAAAAAAAACCACTGAAAATATCCTGAACATTAGAAGGCATTTCTAGAAGAAACTTCCACCAACAGCTTTGATTAATAAATCCAATTTTAAATGACCATTAGGAACAGCAATGACAAATAGCCATACATAGAATGACTGCTACAACAGATATAAAGAAAACCCCAAAGAAAGCTGGTCAAAACCCAACAGAAAGAAGAGTGCAGTCACACTTCTGATGACCCTCATTTATTCCCCCAGAAACTGGACAAAGGAAAAATGAACGACAGCTTAATAAACATGGGGCAGCGACTCACAACAAAGGTAGTTTGGGTCCTGTTTGTCAATCTAGGATTAAAGATTAATGGGAAAAATAGATTCAGAAAGTGTTCTGTCTTTAACCTTTTCCAGATTTTTCAGTTCCCCACTGTTCACCATCTACAGTTAGCCAGGGTTTTCTCATTCTTTAGTGCACTAAATCGGTTAATCAGACAGACTCTTTCAACATTTAAACAAAAGACGGGAAAAGAGATAATGGTAACAGTGGGAACATTAACTGAATGGCCATGAGCGCGAGCTCTGTTTAACAGAATACGAACAGGCACTCTGACAGGCTCATCTGGCCTTCAGCACACTGATCACAACGCCAAAGCCCCCATGCAGAGCTTGTCCAGAGGCTTGGGGTATTGGCAAGGACTGATTAAGGAAAGAAATTGTGGAAGGACATACTTTTGGGTTCAGGAGTGTGTCTGAGGATGGGGGAGTGGAGGAATAAATGTGAAATGAGGGGGTGAGGTAAGAGATGGGGGGAGGAGTTGGGTGGGGTTTAGGATGAAAGGGCCGACATTTAGGAAGAGTGCAAGAAGCGGTTGAACGCATTGTAGGCTGACTCAAGGTCGAACAGCATCTGGCGAACCTGGGAGTCATCCAGCTCATCAGAAGCAGACATACTGCTGAGAGTGGTCAACCTACAGGGAGAAGAATGCTTAGGCACTTGAAAATAGTTGACGTTGACTAGAGTGCTTGAGTACCACTATTAGTACAACGAAGACAAAAGGTGTACAAAAGGTGTCCCAGGAGTACAGAGCTAGGGTTGTCATGAGCTCCATGCAATCATGCCAGTTCACTTGGATTTTAATCACACCACAAGCACTGGATTCAGTTCAGGTCCCAAAATTAAAAATACAGTTATCTTAATAATATGCACTCCAACTTCCAATTCTTTCAACTACAAAATATTGTGAAAAGACCAGCAACAAAATGTTTAGGATAACATTTATAAGCTGATTTAAAAATATTTTGTTTGTCTAAAGCTGAGGCGGCCACAGCTCAGCAGGTTTTTAGAAACTGATCTTCACCAAGAAATATGACGTCAATTAAACGGCAAGTCAAAATGAAAACCAGCTGACACTGCGGCCCTCAAGGACCAGAGTCGGCCACCCCTGATCTAAACCATGACGTCATGTACCTCATTAAAACAACTCTTGAGGGTGTAAGGACAGGGTGTGTGTAGCCATGTTCAATAAATTGATTAATCAGCAATCAAAAGAGGACATGGCCTTAAAATTAAAAATATACCAAGTTACAACTGATGAACCCATCTTTATCGTTATCTTTACAACAAACATGAGAAAAATGATGCATTAACAGAAGAGACCAAGCTGCTGAATCTAGTAAGACTAGCTCATTGATAAACGTTTGGTATGTCCAAATGTTTCTTTAGGTGTGACATTTGAGATGTACTGCTTGTACACTACAATAAAGCATAATTGACATACCTCTAATGGCAGGTACTTGTTAACCAAAACAGACCATTATCTTGGTCTACTGGTTCATATTAATAAATGTCTTACCAAAGGCTGACCTTATCCTTGGCCTCAGAATCAGGAGGCATGTTGCTCATCCTGTTCATGGTCTCCATCAGCTCCCTCAGGTCAGGTTGGATCTAATCAACCAACAGTCAACCAAGAAAATATAAACATGGGAGACAAAACAGCATTGTCAGATATTGAGGGAGACTTTAAGGATGACATGACACAATGGAATCATGCTAAAATGATACAGGGTTCCTGCAGGTTATGGATCCAGAATGCTAATGCCTATGCTTACTTCAGAGAAATGTCACTAACCTGTGTGGCATGCAAATAATAAGAATCACAATATGCAAAACAGTTACCGAATTATGCAATGTAATAATGTCCCCATTTTTATTGCTGTAATCTACTGGAGAACTTCTGATTTTTTAGAATATTCACTAGTGTCAGTTTAACATCAAACTTGTCAAGCTATATATAGCTAGCTAGCTAGCTAGTCACCTTTCCACACCAATTACTGTAAATAAGTCATGTTGCTAATCCACCCCTAAAATGTATATCCCTCTTTGCTATCTTGTGTCGTCTGCCCATAAAACATGCACAGTATTCACTCTCGTCATGAACTACGAATCAAGAATGCGGGATCCATGACAGCCCTCTGCCCATAGAGCATGTGCACTGTGCAGCAGTAAGATCACACAGGATTTGGTCTGACCAATGTGCTCCGCACACGGAAATCCCCCCTGGCTGGCACCGACTCTTACATATTACGTCAGTGCCTTATAGAAGTGAGAAAAATGTTTCTGTCATCAGATCTGGACTATTTATTTAAAAAGATGGCCAAATACAAATTTGTATATTCAAAGTCATTTTAGAACAGAAAAGTCATGCTGGAGTCAACCATTGGTAGCAAAGCCTTTTTCAGCAGAACTACAAGATAACTGCAGGAGAATTGTGTTATACAGAGTGGCCGCTAGGTTTGCTGGCGTGCCTGAAGAATGGTCGATTGATCCCCATGTCTATACGCCAGCTACAGCCGCTGAGGCACTGACGCTAGCTACATATCTAGCCAAAAAAATTGAATGTAGCTCAACAAGCGCATGTCCGGTCCGTGGTCGCTAACTGATAGTATAATGGAGTTGTAATGATACACCAAATTCACCAATTTATTAAATATATTAAGCTAGCCTGTAATGGCCAGTCCCAGTGGTACTCCTAAATGAAAAAAATCGTCCGATTTCTTAGGTGCATATACAGCCAAAAGTGTCACACCGCAGAGCCCTGAAGAGCGCCTGCTAAACGAATAAAACAAACTGTTCATGTGTGTGCGAGAGATCGACTGCTCTAAAGGCAGAAAATCCCATCCTTCAGCCTAGCTCACAACTAGTTGCAAGTTATTAGAAGCAAGTTATTTGGCATTTGGCTCTCCCCCAATATACATTGCAATTCAACCAGCTAAATTTTTCTGAAATTAAATTAAATTAATAACTAACTAAATTAATTTTATTGATTTAAGAGCCTCAAAAAATACAGAATCTTTTAATGATGGGCGGGAACCATGTTGTATATTAAAAATGAAAAAAGTTATTATTACAACTTTACACCCTAACAGGGTGAACTACTTAAAAAATGTCCAAACTGACTGGAGAGAAGCTATGCACGTCACAACATAACTCTCTAGTGCATCACTTCATCCACACACACACTTGCATGTCGAGTCAGGTCTGCATTACCTCATCCATGGCCCGGATCTCCAAACGCAGCTTGTCCATCACCGTGATGAAGAGCTGGGGCAAGGAAAGAGTGGAATTCAGATGCAGAAAATCACAAGCCTATTGTAAAATCAATGAATCAATCAATCAGTTCTCTCTCCCAACTCCGTTTGGCATGGTTATCGTTCAGCCGCAACCTGCTCTAGCTCTCAGATGGGAACTTACAAATTGAACATTAGGATTTATGGGGCTCCAAGACTGTCGGAAGAAAATATATCTAATGGAACCGCTGGAAAAGAAGAGTACTAATATAATCAATATTGGCCAGGGTGTTCTCTTGGCAGACAACCAAACTACCATTTCTTATGGAAAACCATTCTTACCCTAATGTTAACTGTACCAACGAAAGAACAGCAGTTACTTACCGAAACGATATCCGCAATGCAGCGATTCAAGTTGCCCTTGTCATCCTTAATGGTAATTGGCCTGTCCTCTTTGATTCTCTCCATGGCCAGCGGGCAGTCAAGCTGATGGAAAATGAAAATGAGGGTACATTTTTGTGTACCGTGTTTGGACGCTGTAACAACATGTACTGCAACTCATCACCGAAATGTTCAGGGGCTCAAGTGAAGCATTTGCCTGTACAACTGCTGGGCAGAACATGAAGGTATGAGAGAGAGATTTCAATCAACAGGATTGAAATAGCTCTCCCCTAATTCATATAAATGTCAGAACGAGTATTAGTCTTTTTGGGGGAGGGACACACAGCACCATTAGCTGCCCGGTATGTGGAGGTGGCCCAGAACCTGAGGGACAGTGAGTAAGCAAGTACAGTTCCACTTTGTATTTAATTATTTAACCCCTTTGTGTAGTATTTTCTGGTTTTAAAGTATTGTTAATATATCTATACATTTAATATTGCATTCCTATGTATCACTTTGGCAAAACTGTCATTTTATGGGCATGCCAATAAAGCACAGGAGAGTCAGAGTGAAAATACAGCAGGACTCACCCTGTACTTCCTACAGAAGTCATCAATGGAGCCCACGTCGGAGCCCTGGACCTGTTTGAAGGCGGCCTTGTACTGCACAAGCAACCTGGAGCACGCTGCTGTGTACCTGAGACAGAGAAGTGTCACATGTTCATCAACACCATCAGATAAAGAGCATATCCAGTGCTGAAGCACTCCAACATGGGCACTGTTAGCAGAGTATGGCAAGGGCAAGATCTATGGGGAAATTCAAGTTAAAATAAGAAGAAAAATGAAGAGAAATTCACAGCTCACAGGTACTTCACAGAATTGCTTAAACGGCAAAGAATAACGGCATACATCACCAATCAAAACACAGACACATTGTGTTGCCACTCAGATAAAATCCTACATATCACTCACTCACATACCCCAGAGAACATCACACCCCCAAACACACACACTAACTTTATCCCACTGATAATATCACAACCTCACATCCCCAAGATAATTCATACACATGTAATTACAACAATCTCACATACAGTGAAAATTATGTTCTCATAGGCTCACAGACATGTACAGTATACACATCCACATGCCCGTCCTCACAAATAACTAGAGTGGCTGTACGGAAAGGCCCCCTCACTCATTGGGAGTCACGCAGTCCTTGATATAAGCTTTCTCCAAGGCTTGGAGTGTCTTCACCACAGCAAACAGCTCTGCCATGTTGTCATACCTTTCAGAAAGAACTCAACGTCAGCAAAAAAAACAAAAAAAAAAAAAAAACCTTCAGCTAGGTTTCAAAAAGCCAATTATAAAATAGAGTTACAAGAGATTCCAGAATCTTAGTATCAAAAAGGAACTTGTGAGCGCCTACTTTTCTCTCTCTCTTGCGTTTTTATACAGCTTGACTTCCTGCAGATTAGGAAAATAAAAATATAAAAAAAAAAATAAAAAATAAAAATATTCCACAAATTAAACCATTACGGATGGAAACAATCTTGGTAAAAAAAGAAGAATGTTTAAAATAAGCCCTAGGTAATAAATATTTTGAATTATAAAAACACAGAAAAAAGTGAATTTTTTCACCGAGGACAAAACGTATGTTGCCTTTTTCTAACTCTTAAACAGATTCTTAATGCATGCATTATTTCCCAGAATGGCAAGCAAATGAGCAAATGCACTTACTTCATACAATTCAGGTTTATTGGCCGGGGCTGAAATTAGTTTAATTGAAACATTTAGTAAAACAAACATAGTGTACATCAACTGAACACATGGTTTCAGGTAAATACTACCTCTACGTGTGCCTTAATTTGTAAATCATTCATCTGAACTGTTTTATATGGATCAGAAGATAAGATTAAATGAAAACCATCACTTCACCACTATTGATTTTAACAAACACTCCAAATCAAACCTTTCAGAAGTACCAGCCTACATTTGGTAGCCATAGCCTTGACTTTGGGGCCATTTTAAAGGTTGTCAAAATGTTTAAACATTTTTCACTTCCTCTACGGTCCTTGTTTAATTTTTTCACAAAATATTGACCTTCTAAACTCTTTATATTCTTTCATTAAGCATTTCGTTTGAGAATTCTTCACAGGTAAACTCACCTCCACCCATTCCTCCACTGGAAGCAATTCCATGAAACATATTGAACAGCTGGGGACGACTGGCTTGTATCTGAAACGTATAGTGTATATTACTGTAGGCGCCTTCGTCAAACCCAAGAAGACCCACGGAACCATAAATATAACCTCGGCTTGTAAACTGCTATGGCAAAGAGCAGTACCACACATTCCGGTAACATTCCAACATAGTTCCACTTAAAAAACGTCGTGTAATTCTATGTCAGAGGGGGGTGAAATAGTACAATTTCCTAAAGCTTAAGTTTGGAATAGAGAGGACACTATTGTGAGACACAATATGATGTATAATTAAGTATCGGTGACCATATTGGTGAATGACTCGTATTTCAACAAAATACCGGAACCATGGACTCACTAATAGTTTCAATGTCACGCGTTATTTCATAAGTCATAATTAGCAACTAGGTATAGTAGAAGAATACAAATGAAGCAACATTAACACAAAACATCAGATGTATACAGTTTAAATAGACGAACTGTCACTTCCTTTGTGGTATATTTAATAGTTAACCAGCTAGCTGGAGAGCCGAATGTAGAGTGATCATAAACAATGATCTTAAATCGAATTATTCTATACTGATGACGACAAGGGGAGTCGTCTAAGTCGTGGCTGTATGTGTGGCTTTCGGTAAAACCCACATTGATCAATAAATTACATTTCAAATGCATTCAAATACGTATACAATAGTTCACACTCACCTCTTCGCTAATCCAACTACTGACGTCAACACAAACACCCGTCGCGAAACATATACGGCACGTCCTAAAACATGATTTAATCATTAAATATTTTATTACATATTTAAGTATCTAGTATGATGCAAAATATACATGTATTTATAGGACATTAATTAAACTTTGAACATATATATTGAATATTTTTTAATACACTGATTCATATTTGTAGACAGGCAGATGATAGTTGCCCACAAAGGTCCATGACTTTTTTTTAAAAACAGGCGGGACTGATAACAAGACAATTCAATAGGCATTCTGGAGAGTATGTTATGCTGAATATTTGGTTTTAAAGTAATATTTAAGTCTTCACTTCTGTCTGCAGAGCGCTTGTACTCGACAATTAATCGTGGGTGGTGTTATGTTAAGATTATAGGTTACTTTTTTGTTAGCATTTTCTCATACAGAGCAACTGTGGTGGAAAACACTGGAAGCTCGCAAAATGAAGATTACGAAGCCGGCTGCGAGTATGCTGGGGGGGTGCGGAGTGTGGCTGGACACAACAGATCTCCGAGTAAAGAAAAAAAAGGTCTGGATGTGGAAGTTGATTTGTCATGCAAATATATTGTAGGATATTGCCTTTTGTCGGTCTTCATGCAAAGAGATGCAATATATTACAGGTTCCCACTTTTGTTGGAAAAACAAGTGGCGACTCCATTGTCCTACTGTAATATAGTAATAACGATATAGTTCGAACACACGTAGAATTCGATGATGATTTTAATGTAGCTAATTGTGCGTACGGTCTTGTCTTCTTTCAGCCTCGTCTGATACGGCCCATCTCGAAACTTCTGAACCCCTTGGCCACATCTGGCGGCTACAGTGTCTCCGTGGCTCTGAGCTTCACGCAAACGAAACTGCAGATGCCTGTCACTAAACAGAGCAGCATCTCCTCCTTCTTTGGTCCGGTTAAAAGAAGTAAGCATGGTTGCCATAAGATGGGATCCACTAATATGATTGGTATTCATTGCTGAACATAGCACTTAATTTCCCCTATCTTTCACTGCATTCATGTACACATCTTTTATTACTTGTCACCAGTGGTGTCATTCACTCCATCTATTTTGGCATTTGTATTTTGCTTGCTTTAAGATTCAGTAAAACGCATCAAAGGAAACCATTTACTTGCTGACTAATTTATTTTTTTACCCTAAACCCTGCCTCTTGCTGCCTTTTTACCAAAGCAGGTGGCAAACCTGCTGTGTGTCCAGAGCCATGTTCTGATCCCACAAGCACAGTGGCCCCAGCTGTGAACTCGGGGAGTAATTGGAAATGTAGCAGATCTGGGGAAGACTTTGCTGGCGGTGTGAGCTCACTGGACAGGTTGGGAGGAGAGAACTCCAAGTGGCATGCAGAGACTGATTGTCTAGAAGACCAACAGGGCATCTTTTGGACCACTGAACATCCAGCTCCCCTGCATGTCACCTCGGAGAAGGAGGAGGAACCATCGTTCAGAAATAAGAGAGAATTTGGTGGATGCTTCCTGCCAAGAGGTCCTGAGACACAGGAAGAGTGTAGCTCTGTGGCTGCTGAGTCGCTGTGGTGTGACTCCCAGGCGAATGGAGGGCTGTTGCATGAAGTGCTTCACAGCCAGAGGAGAGGCAACAATGGCTCTCTCCCTGGAAACCTGGACAGTGAGGGGGCATTTGGAGGACTGCTGTTGTTGGAGGGATGGACTTCCACACAGAGGAGGCACCCAGGGGCCCTCAGTGGGGCCCGGGAGAGGGGGGTCAGGCTTAGGAAGGAGGAGGAGAAAGAGAACAATTGGGGTAGATCCCCTCTAAAACTGAGACCTTCCCCCAGCCCTCTGCCCCTCTCCTGTGGTAGGGAGAGGATCTGGCTGTCACCACAGAAGCAGGTCCCAGTGCACCACCTGGAGACTGAGACTGATACCTATGCTGCGCTGTTCACTCAGGACTCCCAAGGCCACCGGGTGATTGCCCACCGCAGCTTCCAAACAAGGACCCCTCTTAAAGATCATACTAACTGGGCCAGTAGTATAGAGGCTGGCAGCATGACCCTGACGGTACCACCTGTGACATTACTGGAAGAGGACTCTGACCTGCAGCCCAAGATGCTTTTCACACAGGATTCCCAAGGGAACATGGTCATCAAGCACTGAGGAACCACTTTTCCTCAAGTCTTATGTTTGCATATGAACAAAATATTTTTTTTAATTTTGTATAATATTTAGACTTACACAGCTAAAAATGTATATTGGTACCTGGAAGTGGTGTATGAGGTTAAAGTTGATTGGGGCAGTACAGCTCCTGCCCTTGCTAAGAACTACACTTAATAAATTATAAAATAAAACTGTCTGAGTATTAATTTGGTGATTACTGATCCTGAGTTTTAAATCAGTATAAATACTTTTCAAGATTAATTCTGATCCTCAATAAATGTTTTGTTAATTACTTTGACCTGAAAAACATTTAAATGTAACTCATGTAGCCAGCCCTGGTACTGCATCACCAGATTTACTAGATTTTTTTAGGTTACCTTAACACTTGGTTGCCTGCATTAATTTTACTGCACAGTTAAGGTCATTGACAGACTGGACCAAAGAGCATCAAAGTCACTTCTAGGATATAGGGTGGCCTCCTCTTCCTCTAAACAGTATTATATTAAAGTGCATTGAGCAGGGAGTCTGCTACATTAAAATAATTATTGATTAACTAAACAATTGGGTCTCAGACGCTGCTGCTTCAATGACATTCCAGGACCATGTTTTTGTTAAAATGGATCACTTGCTGTAAAGACTTGCACTGAAATGTCATAGTGCCGTTATACATCAAGTCATTAATGCAGGCAACCAAGTGTTCCATCTACTTGTATTTATTGTAATTGTAATTCTGCAAAAAATCTTCATGCGATTAAACTTTTTACAAGTAATATTAGTCTTTCCTCATTAAATACAAAACCACTGACATTCCGACACAAGACTTTAATGTTGCTTTTAATGTCACAGTTTATTTGGAAGCGGTCTTTAACATTACAATAATTTGTTGATGACTATGACTTAAAAAACAAATAGCCAGCGACTAATGTTTTCCCCTTAAAAATAAAAGCCAAGCTTAGAAAGTACCATGCCTGAAAGATTCCCCTCGTAATTTGTGGTCAAATGGATGCATACAGTAAATGGCGTTATACTTATATGTATACACTTCTAACTATACAATTAATATATATATATATAAGCTGTTCACAACACACTACCATACTGTTTTACTGTGGGAGACTAGTCAGCTACCTTGGTTTAAAGAGGCGCATACTCAGGAGATTTGAACCTTAGTAGATGAAATCTCATTCTCATTATCATAACATGGTTCAAATGCTAATTTGACATTGCATGAGGATGCACAATCTGCTGGTTTTCAAGATACCTCTCTAATTATATCATCTTTATACTTATAGATACCCTCATAAAATACTTCCTCAACCAAATACGCACTAAAGTGTACCATAAAATTAAAGGGAAGTGTTAGCATGCCTTAGGGCCCAAGAGGATTAGAGTTTTACTCCAGCATTATATTCACTAGCCTTTTCCATCTGAGAAGTTCAGGGGACAACCCTGATCTTCAAGGGCCAAAGACCTGTATTGTTCAGGGGTGGGCAATCCTAGTCCCCAAGGGAAGCAGTTTGCACTGATCTAAGTTTCACCTCGCCCTTTGGTGAAAATGGAACCAGGGTTGGCCACTGCTGACTATTGGTCTAACACAGGCAAACTCAATTATAACTCACACTTGAAGAAACATTATCATTGGTTAATGACTTGTATAGTATAAGTTCATTACACATCTTAGTAAACACTGCCAGACCAGTGTCATTGGAATTAACAACAGTGAAGTGTGACAGCATTGCAGGACATTGCAGAAAATGTAAGTTCCCTTAGTTTCCATAATTGTTAAAGATACACAAACAGAATACTGTGTAATATTCAAGGAAGTACCATATGCATTAAACCAGGTGATTTTCACAAAAAATCTTATGGGTCATCTTCAAAAGGGAGTAACCGTTTATCTGTATTGCCCTTATTACCATGGCTTTCATGTAAAACACTTTGTAAAATGGAAAGTGCTATACAAAACAATCAATATAAAATAATCATTATAATCTCAGTTAACTTAGAATCTGTGACAAAAGGCGTAAACCAGCATCCTTTGTTTAAGAATTAAGACCAAAATGTAACCGTTCTTCACCAGGAGTAATTCTAAGCTAATTCATTTTAAATGGGATAAGTCATAATATTAAAACAATACAAAACTTCTGAGAAAATGTGAACATATTTAGAAAATGTTTTAAATTTCAGAATAAACACAGTTTCACACACACAAAACACTATTTAATATGCTCAAATATATGGCACAAAGATGCAATGTAATTTGGTAATTTTATGTGGGTCAGTCCTGTGTATGAACCTGATCAGGGCTCAAACCAGCACAGTTATCCCATTGGGTCTCCAGTCCCCTATGTGACGACCATTCAACCTCTGATCTGGACTCTACAGGGTCTGTAGTGAGCTTGGGCTCATTCGTTCCACTAAACTGATTCACAGGTGTTAATGAAAAGGAAAGTTGAGCTTAGCAGCAATATTTTCACTAGCAAAGAGATTTAGGATGGGACTTATAGCCATAGCCAATTGTAATATATCAGCTGCTGGGTTCACACTTCAATTACAAATATGGTTCAACCTTTATGTTTGATTTTCACAAACTATAATTTTTTGTCATCAGTGTACCTTTGTGTGTGTAAGTGATTGTGTGTTTCGTTTTTTGTGCGTTTAATATAGGGGTGTAAGCTTTCGTGCTTTTCGGATTCTAATTGTCTAATTGTAAATTGTAGTTTTCTGGATGAGATTGGCGTGATAATTAAATCTGGTTATTTGTAAGAACACAAAACAAGTTCCATTCAAACATAATTCAAAGTGCTGAAGAAGTATGGAATCTATAGAATCAGGCTTGCCATTGTGCTATTTGGCTACGGTTTTGTGAAATATTAGTACGTGTGGGTAAGTCTCATCTACATATTTAACTAGTTATTCCTTTGATCTAAGAATTTCTGATTGTGAGAGTTCTGAAGGTGCAGTAAAGAATGACGAGATGAAAAGGGAGGAAGAGGACCGTGACGAAGCAGCGATCAGCCAGCAATCTCTGTGGGCTCAGTCACCAGCTTGGACCCATCCCAAACGGTCTTAAACTGCTCAGGAATTGGGAACTCTTTCTGTGAAACAAACACAGAAATGCAGACAAGATTTATTTCTGAAGAGCTTCTGACACTCAGCACTCAGGTGACCAGATATCCACAGGCTTACCTCTACCTTTAATTAGTGATATACATTCAGTGGTCACTTTCTTAAGTACAACACCCCTTTCACGAAAATGGATCGCTCCTACAGACAATGACCATGTGGCCGTGACTTTCTATATAAAGCGGGAAGACAGGCACCGAGGTATTCAGTTAATGTTCGATTGAACGTCCCAATGGACAAAATTAATGACCGGAGTGACACTGAGCTTGATACGATCATCTGTGCCAGGTGTGCTGGTTCACAACAGTGATGTGCAGAACGGCAACTCATTGGTGCTTGTCACAGGTGGACTAATGCAGCAGACAACCACACTGGGTTTACTCCTATTAGCTAAAAAAACAAGAAGAAGCAACTCCAGTGGGCATACGATTACCAACACTGGACACTTAAGGAATGGAAAACATTGCCTCGTCCAAAAAATCCCTTTTCCTGTTTGCATCATGTCGAAGACAGAGTCAGGATTTAGTGTAAGCATCATGAATCCATGGACCCATCCTGTCTGGTGTCAACTGTACAAGCTGGTGGCGGTGCTGTATTGGTGGGGGGAAAGTTTTCCTGACAAACATTAGGTCCCTTGATACCAATGGAACAATGTTTGAACACCACAGCATATCTGAACATTGTTGCTGACCAAGTGCATTCCTTCACAACTACAGTGTGCCCTTTATCACATGGATAGTTCCAGCAGGATAATGCGCGCATGTATTGTTTAAGAATGGTTCCAGAAACATAATAGTGAGTTCAGTTTACTTGAGTGGCCGGCACAGTCCCCAGACCTCAACCCAATAGAGCATCTTTACGATGAGATGGAACAAGCTGTTGGAAGAATGAATATACCGCTGTCCAATCTGCAGCAACTGCATCGCATCAGTATGAAACACCATCCCTGTGAAACACCTGCTAGGATCAGTGCCCAGAAGAATTCCAGCTGGAGGAAAAGGAGTGTCCGACCCAGTACCAGATGGTTGTATCTAATAAACTGGCCACTGACTGCATTTACACCTGAAACACTGGGTAAGGTAACCTACTCTCCAAATAATGGCTTCAATTAAACCCATTAACCCATTAATACATGCAGCTGAATGAAAGGCTCCCTCCAATCTCCTGCTGCCCCCTTCGTGCCCTGCTGCTCTACACCACCTCCTCCTTGGTCCTTGCTTTTCCCCGCCACCTCCTCTAAGCCCCTGCTGCTCACGCCACCTTTCTCCCAGCCCCTGTTTTCACACTCACGTAGTCATCTCCCTGCGGCACCAGGATGTTCATCTCCGAGCTCTTAGCGCTGACAATCTCGCAGTCCAGCGCCTCCTGGCTCAGGTAGACGTGGCAGCCCTCAGTCTTGTTGATGGAGATGGTGGGCACTCTCCCCATCGCCTAGGCAACAGAGCAGGACCTCACTGACCCTCACCTGTGCTCTGACCCACTGCTTCTGTGCTCAGAGAGGGCTACAATCTAAAGCCAAAGAATCCTTGGGCCATCTGGAGCAAAACTGAGCCACTAGAATAATAATCATTCAATACAGTATACCAAGAGGGACAAATAAATGGTCTCTGGACTTACATCATACTGAGGACTCATTCTTGTACGTGGGATAAAGTTACCTGCAGCTGAATGTCTCTGGAGTTGATGACCTCAACAATGCCCACGACATGGTCAAATACCAGGCCCAGCTTTTTACAGTTATCTAAAGGAAGAGAAAAAAATTGAGTTACACTGTGGGATGGTACATTTTATATATTCTATTCACTATGGGCTTTCCTAAGAGGGCCAAGCAACATCAACATACCCTACATGGGCGAAAGTTAGTGGACACCTGCTGGTCAAGCATCTCATTCCAAAATCATGGGCATTAATGAGTTGGTCCCCCCTTTTCTTGCTATAACTAGATATTAGAACACTGCTGCAGGGACTTGCTTCCGTTCAGCCACTGGAGCATTAGTGAGGTCGGGCACTGATGTTTGGCTATTACGCCCGGCTCCCAGGTTACATGGCAACCAAATGGTGTGCCTGAAATAGCTGAATCTACTAATTCAAAGGGGTGTCTACATACTTTTGACCATGTGGTGTACTTGGAAAATATGTTACTTTATAATTTTTTAGAGGTAGGTATAATTAACAAGGTTAAATTTGAGGAACATTTTGAGACTGCCCGGCTACCAGGTTGAGGCAGCTGAGTTTTATAAACTGAAAACAAGCAAGGGAACGGCCTATATAAATCAAATAAACACTTGTAGGTTTCACATGGTGTTATTACCACATGGATTTAAAAAGAGTAAGAGAAAAGGCATGGACCTAAAATTTTAAGTTAAAGCAAGACAGCGATCTGGAAATATTACAGAAAACAGATGTTGTGCCTTGTTGTATAGGGAGTGACAGGATAAAAAATTGCAACTCTACTCAGCACTGTAGGACGTTATAAGATACTAGCGCCCTCTGCAGGAGATGTGACTCATAGCTGCTCAAAGCTCACCCACTATGATGGAGTTGACTTTGCCTTTGACCTGCAGTGTGGAGTTGCTGCAGTTGAAGACATAGGCCACCTGCCTGAGCTCCGTGTCTGAAATGACGAGGTCGTGGGCCTGTTTCTGGTGCTCCTGTAGGACACACAAGGCTGTAATCACCCTTCTCTCTCCCTTTCTCTATGCTGACCTCACTCAGCCACATGGATCTCCGGTGATGCCTCCTCCTAACATATCTTTGTTAGCTATGCGCTAGGTGTACCTCAGCTAATCCATATCCATCTCTGTACTGCTGTTTCACGAGAGGGTGGCTATGAATAGTGGTTAACTTGAGATAGAGAATGCATGTGGGTGCACGTTCTGATCATTAAAGCACTTAATCTGTACATAAAGGCAGTAAAACTGTTCAGAAAAAAATCTGAGTACACAGATGAAAGTCAATTACTCTATGATAAAACCAAACAGCCAAACACTAGAACTGTAATGAAATGCTCATTAAAAAAAACAGCGGAAATTGAGTGACAGTGACAGCCACCGGAACAACATTAAAGAAACAGGTGACAGTTGTAAGAGCACTAGCCGCCGGTGTCTGGGTCGTACCACCCTCCACTTCTTCCCCTCCAACTCCAGCAGCGGCGGGTGGTCCCGGGGGGGTGCTCGGGGAGTGGGAGCGCCGGGAGTCCGGGCCTTGGGCGCAGAGGGGGCCCCACTCTGAGAGCGCAGGTCGGGGTTCTTGTGGGTCTTCTGGCTGTCTGAGACATGCTTTAAGCCTGGGTGGGCGGAGACAAGGGAGTGAGACCGTTTGGCATTTCGGCCACTGTTTGACAACTTAACGGTGACATTAAACATGTCAAGCTCGCAAAGAGCCAAGACTAAACCCTGAGTTGAATCTGAGAGTCCTGTGAAGTGAAACAGCCCAGGCCGAAACCTAGTGTCCACTGGACTGAGGGCTGACGCGAGGAAGGCAGTTTTTCCATACATGACAATGTTTCTGGTTCTCCTTCAGAGAGAGCCTCCAGCAGGAAGCGTTTGATGTTTTCTGTAACATCACAAGCTAGATAACAGCCTCCTGTAAGTTTGGCCCCCATCTCCTCCTCATTCCTTCCAAATACTCCAACTCGTCTAATGTTCCACTCCTTCTCCATCTGTCTGCCTTCTCCCTACATCTACACTGATGATGCCCAGTACGACCATTTCACCTTTGGTAATGGCCTCTCCTTGGTTGAGCTGAGCAAATAGTGACGAGTGCAGAGCAGCAGAGTCGTCGGGTTTAAGCCCTTCATCTGCGAAGACCGGAGGGGGCCCCGGAGGAGGGGGCGGTGGAGGGGGAGCGGGACAGGAGCCTCCGGAGGACACGAATGGCAGAGATGAAGGAGCAATCGGACCCTGTGTGGGAGACCAAGGAGAGACAGGCTTAGGCCAATCACATGACATTACGCAGAGCCACTGAGTGGCTGCTCTAACCCTACAGTCCAGCAGGGGGAGCTGAAAGTACCACCTATTCTAGTTCAGCAAAAGGCAAAACATATTTTGTATGTTTGTTCTGTACTTGTGCTTCACTAACATATTTTCATAGCCTTAACAGAATTTATATATATTTTTTTTTTATTTAATTCAGTAAAGACTATGAAAATATATTTCTATTGGGGGTTCGGTTTGTTTGCCTGGGTTACCTCCCACTGTCAACCAACTGGCAAGGTCGGTAGACTGGCCCTTTGTGTGTCTGTCTGTATGTCTCCTGCCCTGCAATATACTGGCGTTTTATCCTGAGTGTGGCCCCGGCGCCCCTGAACTGAAGAGAAGGTTTCCAGAAAATGAATGGACATTTGTATTTGTTCTCATATAGCCGTCCCAGTGCCCTCCATTTCCAATTACTGAAACATTTTCTCATTCTTTCTGCTGTTACAGAACATGCCACAAAGACTTAATCAGACTTAATCACCAGCATCTCTCATTAATCTCTCTCTGGCCCAAAGACTGAACAAAAACTGGACCATGGCAGTGTCCTCTGAACTAATTGCTAATTAGTTAGCAATACAAATTTGACAAACGCCAACCTAAATATTGCTCTGTATTGGGTCAGTCTAAATACACCACACATTTTCACTGTCTGAAATTATAGGATACAAACAAGAACAATAAGAATTGATATAGACTGATATACAGACAGATCTCACACAGATTCAAACACACTCAGTGGAAGATTCAGAGTGATTTCAAGAGCACGTTTGAGAGTGGCAATGCCATAGTACGCTGCATACCCTTATGGGTATTTGTATGTGTGCCTGTATATGCGTCTGTTTAAGTAAGTATGTGTGTGTGTGTGTGTGAATAAGGGCAAACAAAGTGTAAAATGTGCAGTTAGGCTGTGTGTGTGTGTGAGTGTGTGTGTGTGTGTGTAAGAGTGGGTGTGTGTGTGTGTGTGTTTGAGTGTGTGTGTGTGTGTGTGTGTGTGTGTGTGTGTGTGTGAGTAAGAGAGTGAATGCATGTGTGAGAGAGGGCAGGCACAAGTAGACATGAGCTGAGAGTA
>JAOYSI010023884.1:0-33779 GCA_025775065.1 Hiodon alosoides | reverse complement strand
TTCTATTTTATATAATTGTCTCTATTTTAGATTCCAAAAAATTTATATCACATAAATTTTTAGAGAGAGAGAGAGAGAGAGAGAGAGAGAGAGAGAGAGAGAGAGAGAGAGAGAGAGAGAGAGAGAGAATCACTGTTTAATGTTATTTCCGGAACAAAGAGGAGAAAAATCAAAGCTTGAACATATTGAATCCAGATGTTCCCCCTCCCCAGCACACCCCACTCACCCCTTTCCACAGCTCTCCAGCAATTTAATGAAATACCCAAAAACAGCCAGGAGGTATTTCATGATCAGATTTCCTGGGCCTCAGGTTCGCTGCAACCCTGGTGCTCTACCTTTTCCCATTCCCGTACGCATACCAACCTATGGTAATATAATCCTCAACATTATGATTTTGCTGTCACACAATCTAGCCCTCAAGCACAGGCGATGGATTACTATTAGATATGCGTGCATTATGATTACCTCCACTAAAACCCAACGCCCTGAAGTAGTAAAAATAACCAGTCTTAACCTATTAGACAAATGTTATAATCACAGCATGCACATACATTATACCTGGGTAAGGGAAACTAGCTATCAAAGATTCCGTGGGAATCTTTGTGGGGGGGGGGGGGTGCATCATAAATCACTTTCTGCCACCACCTATGTGTGTTCATTACTTAGTTCATATTCAAAGAGTGTGATTTGGTTAGATGGGCATTGCTGGCACCATTACAAGACTAACAGGTCAATCCATACAGCATCTTTAAGGGGGCTATTCTGTGAAAAGATGCATGTGTTCACCTCCACCTCCACTAACATCTCAAAATTAAGACCCTCTCTTTTCTCCTCCCAGTAGACAGTGGAGGCTGCCTTGGCTACATAAATGGCAATGCTATAGATCAACTTCCAAACTGTTATCTCCACTCTGCTTGCTTGCACTAATACAGGTTGACTGTTTATCAGTTATACGTGTTTATGAGCTATTTTGTCAGAACAGTGTGGGATTCCTTGGCTGAAGTCTGCCAGCTTACATCTAGGGAATATATCATAAGTTGTAACTTGCCATGTTATTAAATGTGAACTTCTCGTGCAATTGTAAATCAATTGAATAAATTGTATATAGGAGAAAAAGAAAACCAATCTGGCCACCTTCTGGATTAGCTTGAACGTGACTAAATTCATGCTTTAAGGCGCCTCCCACTATAATTAAAGCGGGAAGTGAGCTTGTGACATGCACACCAATACTACTTCCCCTACCCCCAGGACATGTGGATTGGTCCCAACCCCATTTGTCAAGGTTAATCAGCGGTTTGGTTTGACACCCCGTCCCCAGAGCCTCTTGCGGAGACAATACAGCCACAGAGACTCCAACATTGTTGCCCCATTGCAGCACCCTGGAGACAAAGCTGGATGAGGACTATGTGGTTTCTTAAACTTTAGGGCTTCTAGTGATGGGGTTTGTATCCTGAATGCTTGCTCTGATAACTACATAAAAGTGCAATATGAGCAAGAGGCACTGACTAGGTTGAGACAACATTTTTTACAATGCCTCACTGTTCAGGTCCAAGAGGACTGGCAGCTCTCAAACTCAACTTCAAACAACACACCCCAGACAAACAACCAACGCTCTTTTAAAGCGGCCTCGGTTTAAAAATGATCTAATCTTATACTTCCTGAATTCTTAAAATTGGTGGGAAATACGGTTAAAGCACTTCATTTTGGCCTCCTGCAAAGCCGATTGACACAGGTGAGCCTTTGAGGGATTCTTATGAAGGATCTGAGAATCACTAAAACATGTCACACAGGATGCACTGCCTGCAGAGGGAGCCCATTTCATGAATTGGAAAAACCTCTGGTCCTCAGTTTGAAGTCTACCTCCATGGCCAGCTGCATTCCTTTACTCTCCAGAAGCAACACTTCAGGCTGAGACATACAAACAAGCTCACCCACTTTCAGCTTACATGCAACTGCAGCAGCCAAGAGAAATTAGATGGCAAGATTGGAAGAACTCCAAACCTAGGCAGACAATTAAAAAAACCTAACAGCACCTAACGGAACTACCACAGACATATTTAAACTGCTGGACAGAAAATTTTAAAAACTTCTCTTTTAACAGTTGTACCATAATGCAAATTTAAGACTTTTGAAACATTGGCAACAAAGTTCTAATGTTTAGAACCTGAATGAAGCGTAAAAGATTTTGAACGTGAATGAAGCGTGAAAGATTTAGATCATGAAAAAAGGCTACAGGGAGACACAAAGACCCTAATGTTTCCTCATAATTTTACCAAGTATGCCTCAGGTCAGGTGTCCACTATTAACTGGGAAAAATATAAGAGATATAAAGATAAGACAGAGTTTATGATATAACATCTTCATTGAAGAAGAGAACAGATCTTCCCTTAATAACTTCTATAAATCTATTTGTGGCCATCTAACGGTCAACAAAAAAACTAAATTACGCAATTGTTTCACATTGGCAATTAGAGACACATTATAATCACAGAGATACAGATTATATATTTAGTAAGTTATCGGACCATTATTTATCCAGAAATCTTATTTATATCAGAAATCCAGTGAAGAAAAGTATTGTATTTAAGTTATTAATAGGCCATTATCAAATATATTGCACTTGGAAGATGGTGTAAGTTTTTTCGTTAAATTGGGAATGGCACAAAACATGTTTTGACATATCAGCAGTTCAATTTTAATGTGTATTTTAATAAAAAAACATTTAAGTTTTTAATGCCATGTCAACTGCTTTGATACCATAGCGCAATGATTCAGGAATACAATTAAACGCAATAAAAATAGTCTTGCTCATGGCCCACATAGGAATATTATAGTTCCTATGTTGGCACTTTGGGTGTTACCCAATGATTTAGTCCCCCTTAAGGCACTTTGGGTGTTACAACACATAAATTGCCATTGACTGATTCATTATAATCACAAACTCACCAAAAAAGGATAAAATAGTGTTGCCAATCCTGGGATAAACCAAATACCCTCAGATATACCCTTCAGGGCCATGTCTGTTGCATTTGGTTGATAACATCAATCAATAATTTATTAAACTGCTTCCACTTGTACTCTGCACAGATATTTTTTAGTCAGTATGGGGCCTGCCCAAAAAAATTAAGAAATCACATTACATGTAATAAATATTTATTTCATTTCAACAAATAAAACAAACAACTTTTATAACAGTGATTTATAACACTAATTATAATAATTCAGTTTTGTCTGAGACTACATTTGTACTGACATTAACAAGTTGGCATGAACAGCAGTGGAAATCTGATATATTTTAAGACACTTGGTGTTATTCTTCAAATAATCTCTTTCTAATATAACAGAGCAATAGTATAAACATAAATAAATTCAGCTTCATATATAAATCCACTGTCTGAGGGCCAACTAAACATTGGCTAAGTATTTCAATACACATTAATAACACTGTAAAAAAGTATAATTATTATGAATATGCTACACCACTGCCCTGCCGGTTTTACAGTAACCATTTTTTCTAGGGATTCTGTTTTTATGGAGGTTGTAACGAAAACTAGCGGACACCGTGATCCTTGCGAACCAGTGTCCATTCCAGTATTTCTCACAGATATTCAGACATTCACACTGAAACGGACGAACAAGGAATACAGTTCCGAATTGCAAGAAGGTGGACATGCCATTCATTCTGAGACGAGACAATGAAAAAAAATTTCCATTTCTTTTGTTGTTTGCTGCCTTTATTACTTTGGATAGACCTGCTGCACAAACATAACTCAATCGTTCTATTGTTTGGAATCTGACCAGTTCTAAACAATTTTATGATCTAGTCGTGATTCATTTTACATTAACAAGTGAACAGTTTCACTCTACAAGGCAGCCTACTCTAGTATTGTATCTTTATGACCTGAGACAAGCTACTCGCGAAGCCTGCCGTCACCTAGAGATGGTTTCGAGGATACTCGGGAACCACATGGCATTGTGCTTGGCCTCCCAGCCCAGCGGAAGATAATTTCAGTTGAGCGCCATAGTCCGGATACGTATATAGTTTAAGATTGACAGTTTAAGTGATCCAGGTTAAGTGCCTTGCTCACGTAGCAACATCTGGGATAGGATTTGAACCAGCAACCTTTTGGTTACAATAACGACAGTTCTTACCATAATCTCTGTAACATGCGTTTCTGCATTTCGCAGCCAATATTGGGGGAAGTGGGGAAAAGTCTATTTAAGGGGTAATCACACTGTGCGAATTGGTTTTGAAAAAGTCATAGCCTGGGCGGAATTGTTTTTGAATTTCGGTTAAAATAATTATCATCCATTCTCAGACAACCGCTTACACGTGGGCTGAAATCTAAGTAATACATTTATTAACACAAGGCGTTATTGTTCGGAAAAAAATATACGTATCTCAAACCACAGCGTCTGCTCGAGTTCTTACATTATCGTTCTCACAGCTTTATCGTAGGTGGTTACAGCTCCATGTGCAAATCAAGACGAAAACAGTTATATTTATCTAGTGGTAAGTATACAGAGTCCCTAGCTAGGTTCCAACCACACAGGAATGAATGCCTATCGTTCTCCAAACGATATTGCATAGCTTTATCTGCCAAGGTTAACCACCTGCAATGTGCAGCCACAGTTGGCGTGAGAACCATGCCCCCTCCCCCCCCCCCTTTCTTTACTCCAGTAACGTTAATGTTTTTTGTATTATTATTATTTAATTTTAATTCTTTAAGTTTTGGTCCACTGTTAATTAGATCTGCATTTTAATACATTTGTTAATTATTAGCTCTTACCAGCCATTTATTTGATAAACGGTAATAATTTTTTTGTAACTATTTTGTTATAAATAGTTATCATCTAGATAAAAATACCAATATATGGACACACTTGATGCATTTTATGGAGGTGAAAGAATGCTTTTTATCTTCCTGGCTGCTGTTGACTGGGATAATTTTTAATTACAAGGACTATGATAAAGTTCACTTTCTTTCGCACTCTTTCCTCTGAACCTGTTTTAACCTGTCACACCACCAGGGGAAAAAAAACAACCTATTGGGCAATGGCACCGTTTCAAGTTTATTTTATATCTTATGTCTGCTGGCTAAATTCGCCTTGTAAATTGATTGCTATTGTAAATAAATTGGGTAAGAGTGTAAATGAATTGAGACAATTTTGTTGGAATTTGTATGTAGAACAAAAGATTTTGTCAACAAACCTGTATCAAAATTATCACTGAGTTTTATGGGCACTTTCCAGAACCCAAGAGCCTACGCAACTTCCCTATTCCATGTTTCAGATGACCTAGATCAGGATGAAATCTGCAGAATTTTAGCATTTAGTTCAATTTTGTTACATGTTATCTTTTATTAGGATTCCTACAAGCCTTGGCTTCACGGATCTGTACTTAGTTAGGTTCTTTCATCTTTTTTGTTGTATTCTACAAAAAAAAAAAAAAAAACTTGCTTTGACTTTTGAAAAATGGCATCTGTGGACATAAAACAGACTCTTTATGTTTTCACAGTCGTGTTCAAGTAGTTAGTCAACCTCTAATTACTGTCCTTTTTTGTGATTATGTTTAATAAACACTGCATTGATATGAAATAAAAACACTTTATGCACTTAATTCAAAATTAGAAAGCTGTGTTTGTCTGAAACTCTCATTTACTAGAGGTGCACACTTTGTGAAAGTCAATAAACTGAATATTAAACTGTTGCTGCTAAAACAACTGAAAGTTATTAGACTTCAAATGTTTTTTTCTGTTGCTTATTGGCCCAAAAATATGTGTAATGAATGTTTAAGCCCACGACCTGATGGTTCTCACTGTTTTATGATTTCTTTAGAAATTTAGAATTTTTTTTTTTTAAATTGGTCAATAGTCATTATGTTCTGTGGTATGGTTGGGTTATGATAGCGATAGCCAGTATCACCAGAATCAAAATTAACCAGCATTTCATTCCTGAACCCCTTGGTTTTCAACGTGGGGGCCGCCAGGGGGCGCCAGGGGGGCCTCAGCACATTTTTTTTTCAACATTTGCCGTAGTATTGTCAATGGGTTTTTAAAGACGGGTACCGGCCAGAAGCTAATGCTATTTGGGGGCCTTGGCATGGAAAAGCTTGGGAACCCCTGCCCTAACCTATACATTTTTTTTATAATTAAATTGGTTGTTTGAGTAAATACCATACCAAAGTTGAAGTTAACAAACAAAAAGAAAGTGCTATAAATTGACATTTAAATCTCAGGGCTTGTCTAGATGCTTTAGCAACATTGGTAATATTGCCATGTTTGATGCAGTCTTGTGGCCAGAAAAACCCCTGCTATTCTAAAAGTGAATGTGCCACAACAACGCAGGCGCTAGCACAACCTATGAAGATCTACGGTGGAATGTTAGATTCAGTCCAGGAGAAATTATAGGCGAAGGCTGCAGCTCCAAACCTTCCAACCAGCATGCTCTGTGGTAAAGCGTGAAAACAGGGCTGGCAGAGGGCGGCCAGAGACAAAACACTGTTGTCCAATCAGCTACTGCATGATCGAGAAAGCTAATTTAATGATCAACTCGAACATTCTAAAAAAACATACACAGGCATTCCCAGACCAACACCCAACACCTTAACAACAGCAAAATAACAACAACAATAATAATAATAATAATAAAAAATAAAAAAAACATGTAATCCAATAAATATGTAAAACGCACTGTGACCTTGCAAATACTTCTGTTAAATTGAGTTTGACTGAATCAGGTGAAACAAAACTAATAAAACATGTTTCTTAAATGAAAAAACAGGAGAGAAACATTCTCTGTATTGTCTTCATTTCAAGTCCAGGATTTCCTCCTCGAAGGACGTGGCGAGGGTGAAAAGGTGGATGGGCGATGAGCTTTCCTCTTGCCCTTCTGCCTGCTCTGGCTCCATCTCTGGGCTGGATGGGACCAGCAGCTGGGTGTCCAAATCTGTGGCCCCGGCCTGCGATCCCCTCCTGCTGGGAACGTAATGGATGTGAGCAACAGGAGGGGCCTGTTGGTGGCTAGTAACTGAAAGGTTGGCGGTTCAAGTCCCACCCCAGTCGTTGTATCCTGGAGTAAATTTATTTTATTGCTTCAGAACATACCCTGCTGTATTGGTGGCTTTTAATAAAAGCATCTGATAAGCAATGGATAATAATGTGAAAAATTGCATCTTCTAGGGATGAATTACCGCATTACTGCATATGCAAATTGTTTTTATGGTAGTAGTAATGCTGTACCTGTACCATTAGCCTTTTTATTGTTGTTTGAATCAAATTGATATTGTTTTGTTGGTCCTGTAAGTCTCTTCGAATAAAAGCATCCTAGTTGTTTGGGAAGTTGTTGCATGCTTCAGAGTGTTTGTTTTCTTGTTACCACTAGGGTTGTTTACTTCTTGATGGACTTCGGTTTGCCATTGTGACATGTACTAGGCTTATGTTTGTAATTTCTCAATCTAAATTATTATTGCTCATCTGATTGATTAGCTATTTTCTGTGTGAGGTGCAGTGTACCAGTCACCGTTCCTACATTGTCCACCTTGTCTGACCACTAAATATCCATTTATCCTCTCACCTGTCCGTGTTGGTGGTTTTCCCAGCCCCCGTTGTTGGCTCCTTCTTGTTCGCTCGTCTCTGCCTGGCTGCATTCTCTGGCTTACCGCAGGGTTCGTGTGTCAGGCCTGGAGGTGAAGAATAAACCGAGGAGTGACGATCGCAGCGAATTGGCCATGACTGTGCCTTGTGACTTAGTGCCACGCACTGACATCACAGGGGCGGACTCGTGTCAGCAGTGCCCTCACCCAGGAGCTCCTTCCGCGTTCGGCAGGCGATCTCCTTGATCTCCATGCGAGAGACGGAGAGGGAGTGGGCGACGGGGACCGGGAGGGAGGTTGGCGCGGCCGCACCGAATGAGGGCGTGGTTGCCACCTTGATGAGGAGCGGCGACTTGAGGGGGCGCTCAATGCCGCGCCCCACCAGGTTGCTGAGGGGGATCTTGAAAAGGTGTTTCAACGGCACCTCACCTTCAAAATTGAGAGAGTGGTAAGAGGACACCAGAATCTACAGGCAAATGGTCCAGGCGCATGAATATGCTAGGTGGTATATAAATGACAATTGCCGAAGAATAAAAAAGAAAATCACGGCTGTACAGATGGTGGAGAACAAACCAGAAAGAAGTGGTGTTTACTCCAATACGTTTAAATGTATGTGTTCCATATTTCTGTGTCCCTACTGGCTGTTCAATTATCAAGTAGAACGAGTGTGATAAGCAATGAGTACCATCCAAATGGTTTGTGAACCACCAGCCGATGGTTGAGGAACATGCACGTGGCAGAAACAGAAGTTTGGCCTGTTAAAACCCATATGAGTATTTGTCCAACGTGCATCAGCAGAGGATGAAGGTAAAATATCTTGCAAGGAAACTTGCAAGGAAACACTGATCAAGAATGAATTCATTTGGAAAATTATATATTTGTGTTCTTTAAGCTCATTTAAGCTTACATATCTTTTATAAACTTTAAAGGAAAAGTAATTCCCTTTCAGAGCCCGGCACTGGTCATCAAAGTTTACTGTGTCCCTCATAGAAACAGGCCAAAGTACGCACACTCCCATTAGTAAGTAAGACTAAATGTTGAACCAACGCACATGCTTACAATCCAGGTTTATATTCCAAATACAATATTGCACTGAGATAATACATTTTTTTTTTAAATTATTTTCAATATGGTCAACTACTGTTTTAATTTTCCCAATAAATGTATTCAGAATATAAATCTAATGATATAATGACAGCTGTGTGAGTGACAGGTTTGCGGTGTGGAAAGTCCTCTGGCGCACCCTGTTAGGACGTGCTACCCACAGAGCGACAGCAGGTGGCAGGTCATGCAGTGCTGTACGCTCCTCCGTCTTGCTCTGTTCCAGCCAAACTGGCATGTTTCAGCTCTACCGCCATAAAAAAAGTGGGGGCAAAGGCTTTGCATTAAAAAATAAAAGCCCCACATGGATTACACGGCTGTAGTCAAAGGAGCATCATCCTATCCTCCAAGAGATGCTAAAACAACTTAACAGAAATCACATTCCATATAGGAGATGGATAAAGCGCAAACAAATGGCTTTTAAGCTTCTGATTCTTGTGGTTTTACCACATGTTATAAATGGAAGGAAGAAAGAAATTCTAAAATTTGAAATTCTGAAATTCAAAAGATTCTTTTGCTGTTGTCTCACGGTTTGTTTTGGGATTGCAACCAGTGACTTCCTGGAAAAAGCATGCATGTTAGTGGGTCAACAGTGCATGCCAGTGGACAGCAGAAGTCTGCTGCCCAGATACTCCAGAAGTACCTTCAGCTTCTTTTGACATGTACAGGGAAAGCTTGGCTCCATAGGGTATCCTAATAGAGTCTGGTACTTGAGAAAAATTTATGAAGGAGAAAGAAAAAGGCGTAATTTATGAAACAGTATAAAGAAAGTGATCAAACATTTAATACATACATTTAGACAGGCACTCCAGGTCACAAAAACTGCCCTATTTTCTGAGTGGTCACTCTTCTGAGGCTAATTCGATACCTCGATTCAAATCATAGCAAGCCAAATCTGACCTGTGTTATTTTAAATGTGTACATGTGGCCTTTAGGCTGGACCACAGTAAACGAAAGCCTCACAAACGAGAGACTCTTTATGATGCTTAGGACCATGTCTGTTGCTATTTGCAAGCGCTTCAAAGGTTGTGGCAAACTAACCCCAACCCATGAGAGAGAAGTTGCCGGAGGGCAGCGCCAGCATAGGTTGAAACCTTGAGGTACTGTCATCCCCTTGTCTTAGAAAAAAAGCAACGAACAAAAAAGGCTAAACACCTGGAACCTGGAGACCTACCCTCAGGCAGCCTGCAGACCCGCACTCAGGCAACCCTTGGGACACGACCAGGCTGGCCTAGACGGACAGGAAGCCTGTGGGGCCACAACCACAGCCAGGACCTAATTTGTGCATCTCAGTGTTGTTTGGTTGCATGGATCACACTCAAGTTCTTGTAATTAAAAAAGGCTTTAAAAGAGACTGCTTAAAGCTATCCTAAAGGTTAGGGTTGAGACTGAGAAAATGATTTTTCCCCATAAATTGGCGAAGAAACACAATCAAGCAGTTGGTGCAGACACCACGCAAACAGGACCCCTGGTTAGCACAAACCAAGGGTTCAGGAGTGTACACTCCCCTTATGCTTAAAGAAAAGCTGTCAGGTCATGGAATGCACGAAACACAGGAGTGGAAGTCAAGGGAAAGAAAATTAAGCAGACTTTATTATTTTGAGGTTGTATAGACAATTCTGGTTACTTGTGCTACTGAATGTATAAAATGCTGATAAAGGCACCCCTAGAAATGCATTCAATAAAATGTGTTTTATTTTATGGCTATGGAAGAAATAAATAAAAATTAGTCCATGTTCATATCAATCAATCATTCAATTTTTTCCATACACTCACTTCTTTCAACTAGCAGTAACCTTTCTAATAAATTATACTATGTGATGATGATCTGGCACTTTCATACCTTATGGTTATGAAATTCTCCACTGTCGCTTAAGGGCTGTGGAAATGATTTTTCCCCCAGAAGCCTTTAATTTAACCAGATAGACCAAACCATTTCTTAGTCATGCATTGAGCTCAGTCAAGTTACTCCACTGTGGTTGACATTTAGAAGGAGCGGAGGACAGAATAGGACTCCTCTAAGGGCAACCTCTGCTGGCCTCCGTCAAGTTAAATAAATGCAGAGAAAGGCATAACCACATGTAAAGTGCGTTTCTTGTTTAATTATGCCAAAGTAAAAGAAAAAGACAGTGACAGACGGCTGATCGTTCAGCCAATGAATGGCCAGAGTTAAGGGTTGTAAGGGAATCTAGGCTGGCTCAGAGGTACAATTATGAGTCAGGAACCTTTGGGGAATTTTCTTTTGAGCAATAGATATTTTTATTACATAATTTTGTATGTGTTTATCCAAAATGTATTTCGACTTGCAATCCCACAATCTTCAACTCAAAATAGAATAGGCCTTACTGTCTGATTGTGGCGAAGGGAAGACCGGCATTTCTTGAGCGGTTGGCGTCTGTGGGGAGCTGTGCGAACTGTTATCCCTTGAGTTGTTGTTGGAGGCTGTATTTACTGGGGCCGAGGAGGCAAAGTAGATGTCTGCCTGTAAAAGCAAAGCAAGGCAGTCACTGTTGGCCCACAGTACTACAGTCAGGCTAGTGTGGCCTACAACAACGTCGTTCCTGCAGAAATACAGTCTGGCGGTTGTGGCCCACAACAACATCTGTCTTGCAGAAAAACAGTCAGGCTGGCGTGCCCTACAACAACGTCTTTCCTGCGGAAATACAATTAGGCTGATGTGGCCTATATCAATGTCTGTCTTGCTGTAATACAGTCAGGGTGTTGTGACCTACAACATGATCCTGCAGTAATATGGTCTTGTATGCTACAGTGATAAATGATGTCTCTGACCCTGGACGAGACCAGCTGCAGCTCCGGGACCACTGCAGTGTACACCAGGTTCCCGTTCACCACCAGCCGAATCTCGATGGAGTCCGTAGTGAAAGCCAGGATGTAGGGAAAGGCACAAACTAGAGCACGCAAACACACAGAAATGTAGTGGTTTTCACAGACGCATGTGCAGCGGCCTTACATTATTTACATTAAAACAAGACAAGAACTTTGGCCTTAAATGTGATTTAAATACATCCTGTACATTTTAATAACACAAAAATTGTATAGACAGTCCGAAAAACAACTCTGATAACCGCTGATAACCTCCTTACTGCAACATATTGTTTTTTAGGCATTTCGTTTAAGAAAAAAGAATATCTTCAGTTTTTATTTCACAAACTGTCCAGTACTCTGCCTGGTCACCTGAACGGGAGCAGGCTGGGACAGGTTACATCAGCACAGTTGCATACCAATGGCGTTGGGCATCTGGTTCCAGGTGAAGTGAAAATCTGAGGAACTGAACTGCATCATGGGGGGTGTACATCCACTGAATGGACACACCTTCTTGTAGTGGCAGATATCTATGGCACAAAACAAGCCCATTTGGATATATGTCCATATTCAGACATGCAAAACTTGGTCCCTTGTGCTAATTTAATGATATTTCACAAAGGCATATGTGTTCATTGATATTTTAATTAATGATAAATGAGAGGCAATTACCATGAATAAATAATTGCAGATTGACTCCCAATTGTACCTGCCTCAGTGTGCGTGTGTGTGTGTGTGTGCGTGGAAATAAGAATGGTGTGTAATAAAACCTATATGCATGAAATGAATTGCTAGCTACCATATTCTTTTCTTTATCATCATCCCTCATTAACACCCCACTATTTTATTGTATGAGGGATTTTCTGACAGTGGCAACCCTTGTGTATCCTCATCAGCATTGTGACTTAAAACAAACAAAATCTCTAGTATTTTCCACAAAAAAATCAGCCCTCTGCTTGTGCAGTTATTTCTAGTTAGTTCATGACACAATGAAGCCATCTTCAGTACGTGGCTGCCATAATGGGATGAAAACTACATCCTTCAGTACTTACAGTTGTAGCACAACAAAATGCCCGCATCCCCATCCTCGTACATGTCAATGGCGGCCACAAAGTTGACCTGCGAATAAAGCACAAAGGTTCAACAAGAGTAGCATACTGTAACTCATCACCTGGAATACTGTGGTATAATGCAGTTTTCATGTGTATTTTAGATTGCCCTTCTTCTGTGCTACTGCAGTTCTCTGCAGAGCATCCGTTCTCTACATGCTAGGGCAAATGTCAACTGGGCAGTGAAAAATGCAGTGGGTTTAAATTCCATCGGTCATCCTGTTGGAGTGCACCATGTGCATGTTCCCTGCGAGTGGTAACGTTTGTGTGTAGCAAGGTGACAGGACCCATGCCCACGCCGGGTGTTTACCCGGGCGTAGTTGGCGGACCACAAGCCGGCTCAGCACCAGTGGCAGCGGAAGGTCGACTCACCCTATTCGCCTCAGCGTGGTGGAGACGGTAGGCATCACCGGTGCTCTCGTTGATGAGATCGTACTGGTGTCTGTAGGCCACGCAGATCATGTTGTCGTTCTCACCAGTGGGGCCGTCCACCAGCGTCATGACGACAGGAGGGTCGCACAGGCAGATCTCCTGCAGCGAAGATTGGACCAGAGCAGATGCTGTGATGCTGGCACTTGTGAGAGCCATTGAAAGAAGAGAAACATGTTTAACTGCGTGTTATACAACTGTGTCAGAGATTTATGTTCCTTTAATACATTTTTTCACATCTCAGTGTTATTACACCAGATTTCCCTTATTACGAAGTGCAACGCAGTCAGGGAAGTATTCAACCACACACAGCTCTGTCACAGAGGGCAAACTTGTCTCCAACCATTGCTCAGTCTGGGAGCTGGCTGGAGGGGATGTGTATCAGCTGTTATGAGAGGACCACAGACTAAGGCTCTGGAAGGGAGCCCTTGGGAGGCACAAGGGGCAAAGTGAGGGAGGTGCTGGCTGCTCTTGTCTACCCGAATGTACTGAAACTCCTCCACTGGCGAGTGAGTGCCTGGGCATTCTTGGCGTGGCTGCTTCCTGGTGATGAGGAGCAGCTTGTTGCGAATGGCGGCCACGATGCGCAGCTCCACGGCGTGGTGAGTGTTGATGGAATACAAATGGCAGCCTGCCGAGAGAGAGAGAGTGACAGAGAGAGAGAGAGAGAGAGAGAGAGAGAGAGAGAGAGAGTGACAGAGTGAATGAACAACCCCTTTCCTTGATGTGTCATTGTAGAATTGTAATTTCATTTGTGTAGTCATTGTATGAATTACTCCGACTAACTTCACCACATTTACCATGAAAATGACAAGCTGTCTTGCTTCTGTAACTGGAACTTTTGATGAATCCGTAACTGACACCTTTTGATGAATCCCAGCTTTAAAGCATTTTTCAATATGAAAATTTAATTTATTTGAAAACTTTAGTTTTCTACAAAACTGACCAACTCCTTCTAACTTTTTTCCATGGAAAAAAACTGCCATGAAACAGGATATGGCTAAAAATAACATAAGGCGAAGAGGAAAAAAAAGCTCTCTGTATTTATGATGAACATATGGTAGTCACACACAAACATAACAACAATTTAATGAGCTTGCTGTCGCAACAAATACTGCTGTAGCAAATATGTGTTTTACAAAAATAATTTTACATCATTTTTACATCATTTGAATTGATTTACCTTAATGTTTTTTTTTCTATATCCTGCTCCCTATTAGCATATATCCTTCCTTTTTGTATCCTTTGAGTTTTTGCCCACACTAAAGCGGTCTCCGTAAACTTTTTACATTGCATTCTGCTAAATTAATTAATGAACATTACTGACCAATCAGAACGCAGCTGGTAAGACAACTTGATATACTGTGAAAGAGCCCTAATGGGCTGGACTCAGAATCAGGCAAGAACCCATTCAAACCGGTCAGAAGAGAGAAATGCAACAAAAAAAAAACTAGGGCTAGGGCGATGAGCTGGGCTTTGGTGCAGCTGCATCAGAGACATCCAGAGAGTTGCTACAAAGTCTGGAAAAAGTGCATTATGGGTATTTTGTGTAAAAGCTCAACAGCAGCTGCTGGGGGAGTGGCTGGATTCGACTAATGCTGCAGGTTCACCTTTCAATGCTCACCTCGATGAGCTAAGACGCCGCATTCAAAACTCTGTCGGGTTTCCATCGTGATAACATCCATTTTGCACCATTTGATTAAGCAGGTAATTCAGTGAAGAGAAACTTCCGTACCTCTGGTTTTTTCAAGCTTGTTCTCTCTGCTGTCACACTTGGTGCGGATGAGTTGCCTTTCCTCTATATCCTTCCTGAGCAGACTCAATCGGTAGACATAGAGACGGGCGTCTTTCCCTGTTAAAACAGGGTTATAGATGAGACACCTGCTTGAATTTTTGGAAGTCACAAAATGAACTTTGATCATACTAATATGTTGTGTAATGTGTCCCCTATGCCGGAATGGTTAAAAACCGTTCTCAAGTTTATTCTCCTGTTGGAACATTTGAAATTACTAATTACTACTAATTATATTTATTCATAACTTAAGTATACAAAGCGGCCAAGAACTGATAGCAATTAACTACTTAGCTAGCTCCTCACATTTAATAGCTTTTACTGTTAACTACAATGTTTTACCTGTCATATCAAAAACATTATATGCTCAAGCTAAGCAAGCTAAATGTGGGAGAAAAAGGCCACCCTAATTTAGAACACAAGTCTCCCAACGCAGGAGAAGACTGAGACCCCGACCAATAAGCCTGTGACTGAGGATAAAACACAAAGAAGGCTTCCAAAAGAGGATGCAGCAAACAGGAAGGAAGGAATTAGGAGGTGAAAAGAGGCTGCCATGGCCACGCATTTAGGTAAGGTTTGTTTTGTTTGGCTGGTTTTTCCCTTTAAATTTGTTACGGTCAGATTAGTCCACATTTGAAGTTAATAACTTGTGCCATTTCTATAATGTCTTATTTATGTAAATATGGGCAGTTTTGGAAATCGCTTATGCCTTGAGTCTGTAGATCTATGCCATACAGAGAGATAAACCCAGAATCCTTCTCCCAAAGTGACAGTTAAAATCACACATGAACAAGCTGAGCCATTAGGTACAAAGCCCCAGTGACTGGAGGCTTTCTAGCATCGGAGCTAATCGGAGCTAAGGCAAAGAAAAACTGTGCAGAAGACAAACGCAACATGATTAAGGGCAACAAGTTTCCTGGTTAGAAATGTGAAAGAATGTTCCCAGAGTCTCTTTTCCCCTCGCCATTTATTGCAACCAAAATTCCAAGTTCCACATCTAAGATCTTCCTCGTAATGGTTTTTTCCCCCCCTGTTATTCCCAATGAATGTATTGAGAAAATGTGTTACGTCAGAAGAAAATACCAGGACAGTTACCCAACTTTTTAAATTGGTGGGATTAAACTTTGACTGACTCAATGCCGAGTAATCAACAAGCAGGGCCTTGCACCAAGCATGCACAAATTGAACGTTCAGCATGGTCTAATCCGAAGTACACAATACAAAGCTGCTTCTGCCTACGTTGCTCATCAGATCATTTCAACCAACCCTAAAATAACAGCAGGAGAGCCGAATTCCTCCGCACTTTTTCCCCGCACAATAATCTTGTGAATGCCATGCTGTTTTCACAGGAAAGTTTTGACAAAATCAGAAAATTCCCACTAGATGAACATGAATAAAAATGTGAGCATTACCTCATTATTTTGAGCTTCTTTATTAATATCATATACTTCACTTGTGAAACCCGTACAATGTCTTCTTTGGTTAATTATATGATTTAAGAGGCTGGAATCCGAGCGGCTAACCATTTCTCATTTACCCAAAGAGTGGGTTTGTTTTCTAACCTTTATCGGCCCTCATGATCAGGAGGTCCTGCGGTTCGAGGACATGCATCTGTTTCACAACCATGGTCCTATCGAAAACTTGCACGGAGGGCGTCTGGGAATCTGCGAGGCGACACACGCGGAACATTTGATTTCATTTTGGTTTGAGAATTTAGCGATCTGTTTTTTTGTCTTTCTATTTGGGTAAATAAGTGTACAAATCCATTTGCCACATGTAAATACACTGACCCCAACACAGCCAAAGCAACACTGCATTGGCTTATAAACAAGACAGTGTAATGCCCTTGATTGGCCCTTCCAACTTGACAGGACTTGACATTCCAAGAAGAATGGGCTACTATAGCATAATCCAGACCTGGAATAGATTTAGCCCAATGAGTCACAGCCGAGATTGCCACCGAAGGTGGGGCGGATCAAACCAAGACATTTGTATCGCATTTAATTAGTCTTGTCTATTCAATGTGTTGAGTAGGTTATGTACGAAAAAAAAAGAGAAAAAAGCCACCCGCTTATTATGAGACCACAAAGGCAGTTGTGGAGTACACAACACAGCTTCCCAAAAAGCTGTTCAATTAGCATAACCATCAGGGCTAGTAGCTTTTCTGAAACACGTTTTTGTTTTTGTAAAAGGAAACGGAACCCCCCCGGTCTTAAAACCAGTCAACAGCCACGCTTCCACCCTGATGGCTTTCAGCGATTCTCACATTGTGCGCTTACACAAGACGTACACAGTTGTTACAAAGCAACTCGATAATTATAATGCACTTAGAAATGAACTTAAATTTTAAAAAAAGCTTTTAGCTTACATAAATAACTCTTAAATACTTCAACTAAGGGGTGGTGGAGCATTCTGGCACAACATGCTACGCCTCACCCAGGCCCAGACGAACCTTTGGTGGCAGATAATGATAACCCATCAATAACTTTGAGACATCAACTTCAAAGAATAAAGAAATTAAGACGAGAAAAAAAAGAATTAGCATACAAACATGATGGTTATGATTGAAATTTACAATAGCAGTCAGAGAAGGAATATACTCACCGGGGCTTGAAAGGGCAGGATCTGGAGCTGAAAAGACAGGCTTATTAGATCAATTTACCGTACTGGAACAGAGTGTATTTCATGATTGCAAATCAAAAGAAAGACACATTGCGACGCTACAACTGGTGAGTCACCCTGATTCTGCTGAAGACTTCTGAGAAGGGTACCTTACCGTCAAGAAGCATGACCCCAGCGTCGGTGGCAATCAACAAAGACTGACCCCAGGAGTCGCCGCAGAGGACCTCATGCTGAAAACAGCTACAGAAGGACTGAGACTCCCAGGGCTGTGACACAAAGGCAAATGGGTTTAATTAAAAAGCTGCCGGGACCTTGCTTTTTGGAATGGAATATTAGGCTAAACAATGACTGACAATACCGACTGAAAGTAACAATACAAGATTGTATCCATGACATTTAACTTGATTGTTTTTGTGTAATGTTGTGTAAAAAACTTAGCCCCACTCATTGAAATGAACTCACTCAATGATCCACTTACCTCCTTCCTGCACATCCCTGTGGTGACTAAGCTGGTGGGGGCATCGCCTCGCACTATAGTCTTCAGTTTCAGTGCCTGAATACCAGAGAGATTTTGTCAAGTTCTTATACTTTAGAAGGGGCTTATTGAGAAACATATTTATATAAAAAAATAAGATAGAAAGCTGCCAAGGTCTTCAAGTGGAATACATTAAAAATGCAATCAACTGGAGTCAGTGGAGAAGATCCTTATTGACTCGCACATACGTGTGGGAGCCTTACCTGCACACACAAATATAAATCATGGAAAAAGAGGGATATTTCACCTCAGTGTGGCTGTGGGCCGGCCTACGGCAACAAGACAGGCCCCTTTGATCCATACCTGACCAATCCGAACAAACTCTGCCTGCCTGGCTTCCTCCTTCTTGCGGGCGGATCTGGGTGACTCGGGCAGAACGTCACTGAACGACCGGCGGTTCAGCATGTTCTGGGGAGAGAAGGGCACCTACAATGGAACCAGCAGAGACAGCACGGTCTCAGCCCAAGCTCCAGAAGCAGCGGTAGCACACAGAGTGGCACAGAGTGCGGGGGCAAGAGAGACAGTTTAGAGGCCTGCTTCCCCAATTATTAACTTTGTATGCCAAAATCAGCCTGATTTAAAGTGCTCTGCAGTCAAGGGTGTGTATGTTAGTTAAAAGGAGGCTGTCAAAAAGCGCACGTAGCCTAGGGCTAGGCCAAGGGCCTTAAACTCCAGTCTTCATGGGCTGCATCGTCTGCCCTTTTTCATTTTAGCCTGTCTCTCAATGGTTCTGTTGGAGTAATTATTTTTTCTAACTGCTCTCACAAAGTGTTTCCAGGTAAAAAATCAGAGGGGAGAGACCTCGAAAACCAAAAGACCCTGAGGTGACCTCAATTTCTAGACGCCTTCCCTCAATTTCAACAATCAAGACGGTGGTTGAATTCAGTGGTGCACATGCTTCTTAACCATTAAGGCTCATTTATTGTGTTGCAGTCATGCTTAACACAGCTGTGCATTGCCGTTCTGGTGGGTCGGTAGGATGACCAGCAAAAAGTACATGCTAGATTCTATTGGTCCGAAGTGTACCTTGTGGAGGTCGGGAATGAGGTCCTGATACAGTGACTGGATCAGCATGTCCAGTGTCCGCTGCCGCTTTTGGGCAAATGTGGGTGTCTCCAGGGTGGCCTTTTCCCCATTAATTACTATACGGAAAGTGACAGGGCCAGGTGTGAGAGAAGACGGGCGCATCAGAGACGACGCCAGGTTGATGGCTTTTCCCTGCACTAAATGGCAGCAAAGGAGCCTCCACAAAGATGATTCAGAACCACACGCTTCACAATCGGAGGGAACCAAGTGGCTCAGTGCATATTCAATAACCACGTCTGACATAATGCTATATTTACTGTCAACCATTAAAACATACTTAAGAGTGACACAAAAAGTTGTTTCTGGAAATTAAAATCAGATGAGGACAGAATGGCAAAGGCCCAACCACTTACATTTCACTAACAAAAAATCCCTGAATTCGTGGTGGTCTGTAAACACTGGCGGGGTGGGCAGGGGGGGTCCGAACAACGGGACGCTTTCCTCTGAGAATATCTTCAACCTGTTGTGGTGTTAGAGGGCAGTCACACTGTATGAACCCTGGAGGGACACAATGAGCAGCGCACCACCCAAATGCAAAGCATCGATACGCACCTGTAACTGTTGTTCTGACTGTTATATCGGACTAAGGCAAAAATATCTAGGTGGTGCAATAAAGGAAAAGTATTATTAAAGGATTTAATACTTCCTCTGTTGGCCAGTCTCATAGCAAAGAACTGTCGCTTTGGAAAGGATACGTGTAAAATGTGACCTTATCATGGACGGTTTAAATGACGAGGGGACATCATCCCCCTCTTGGAAAACTATGGTAACAATGTCATTTCCAATATGTCTTTTCCTCTCCACCTAGGTACAGACAGAAACACAAACAAATGTAAATGTTCAGCACGGAAAACAAGGTGGATGGATTGATGCAAGGTGTTTTATGGAGTTGTTTTTAGGTAAACAACAAAATATAGCTAAGCGTTCAAGGGGGCCGATGATCCTTATTTGAATTAACATTTTGTCGTAATTTAATATATATTATAATATGATAATTTATTATTTCATAGATGAAAGTTATCTGAGAAAAGACAATGTGTTTCAAGTCAGACCAAAAGGCAGCTGGTGGTGTAGTGGTTAAGGTGACAGACTTTTACCCTTGAGCAAGGAACTTAACCTGAATTATTCAATAAAAATATCCAGCTGTGTAAGTGGATGAAAACTGAAATTGTAAACTGTGTAAGTTGCTTTGGGTAAAAAGTGTCTGATAAGCAAATAAAATGTAAAATGTAAGTCAGACTTGATGTACTAAGCACATACAAACTAAAGAATAGACATCATTCCTGTGCAGCGCGTGGTACACTGACTAAGAACTCTATTTCTTTCTGTTTTTAAGTCTGCCAAATTATTACTTATATTACTTATATTACTTATATTACTTATATTACTTATATTACTTATGTTACTTATGTTACTTCTTCAAACTCAATGATTTTTTTGGTTTTTGGGACCAAAAAAAAAAGGTCAACTAAATCTGGATGAAATTTAATAAAAGGCCAATTATGCTGTCCTAACTAACAAGCTGTAACGTGTGTTACATCTTCTATTTGCAAAATTAGGTATCAAATATATATGACTGGCACAACAGAAAAAAACCCAGAAAAATTCAGTATATAAACAGTTTTATTAAGTGTATTTCACTTTCACACAGTTTTGTAGAACTATTTAAATAAGCTGGACTAACATTTTGCCTCCTGAAGATGGCTGTCATAGTACCACCCAGACCAACAGACAATATCCTTTTCATATACAACTGGAGGAAAACTGACTCGCCTGTTGCTTGTTCTCCTTGGAGTAGGGCAACATGGTGGAGACGTGGAACATGATCTCGTGACCCTGGTACACGGTGTGTATGGAGTTTATTCCTGTAGTGTCGTCTGTGGGTTCAAGCACGTGGAGTTACCACAATGTGTCCAGATTATAATACACTTTGAAAACTGACAGGAGCTACAACAGAAGGTCCAGTGCTGACTGTGAACGTGGATGAGCAGCTTACTTTTTGTGTCCAGGCCCCCTCTGTATCCTGCCCAGCCCTGCAGTGTCATAGTGTCTCCCAGTAAGTTCAAAAACTTGTCAAAGTTTTCACTTCCCATTTCTGTCAAAGAAATATATATATATAAACTCACATTAAGTTATTATCACTACTGGTTTCCAGGGTCGAAGATAAATACTCTCCTTGTGAAATCCTTTACCACAGTACAGTACACAACAACAGGGGTTATGAAATGCTGCACATGGTTATGTTGTGACTTGTTGCAATTTAGCATTAAAAGAGCACTGTATAATAGTGAACATTAATGATTAATGACTGATGACTGTTCAACAAATGCAGTTCCTGATGATGCTCCAGGCATGGCTTAGCTGTTCCTCCTTGTCATGCAGTGACATGATTGTCCGGTACTGAGGCACGCTGGTTGTTCCTCCTCTGTTGCCCCTTAAAGCAATGACTTCCTAGTCAGGGTAGCCCAGAAACTTAAACCCAGGTCACCCTCTGAACAAACCATTCAAAATTGTCATTGAATAAAGCAATTGGTTAAGACTACTGTGAACCCTGCTGCCGCAGCAACTTGACCACTATGCATTCAATTACTCCTGGTACCTCGTAAGACGTGGATAACACCCACCGTTGCTGAACATCTCGTCGTCCGTAAGCTGTCCATCCTTGGCATATAGAACACCAAATTTGAAGTTTACAGACCCCTATAAAGAGAGTCGCAGAGAATAGAGTGCTATAAAGAGGACACCAGTGGAAAATCTGGTGAAAATAATCTATAGTACTTTTCCAAACAAGACAGAGAAGAATGAGGAATTACGATATAACCGGAGGCTTCTGAGAAGAAGTTAAAATCTGGTGAATGTTACATGGTTTCTCTAAACTTTACCTGATAATCATACTAAAGGCCTCAGTAAACCCACGGTTCATTTCTACATTGAAGAAACGTCCTGCATGTGTTGTATTTTTTCTTGCATGTATTTTATCACCATAACATGACGGTCACTGATTCTTGTTGGGACGGCTGCAACAGACCTGCACATTGCTTTGTTTAAATATGAATTGGTTACCTCTTGCTCCTCCAGCACTAACAGATCCTGTGTAGGAAAGCGACACAATCATCACTATTTCCAGTCTTCTTCATCAACATGTCTCGTTTTAAAGAACGAAACAAAGTCAACATTACCTGCGCAAAATTAATTATGCGGTTGTCTGAATTTAAGTCAAGTGAAATGAAATAAAAAGGTAAATAAATAGCTCACCTTTTGAATATCCGGATTGAGAATTTCCCTGGGGCCCTTCTCAAACCGGTCGAGATTCATGGCACTGGAAAAGAAAACGAAAAGGGTTAATTGACGGCACAGTAAAAAAGTGCAGTTGTGGTGGGTTCAAGCCAAGCGACAGTACTGGAGAGATTAACCTAGCAGCTGGTGAAGCTCCTGATAAGGGAAATTACAGTTCTCCCCAATGCCAATGTCAGTTGTGACTCCTTAATAATTGTTACAAACTGTTTCCTGAAACACCACTATAATTCCACACTGGGACCATAAAATCTGGCATGAGGTATGAACTGGGTGCTGTCGAATGGTAACGCATGAGCTGTAAAAGACAGAAGCTAATGTGCGTGTGGGGAAAAAAAAGGAGACGGCCTTGATCATACCATTCCTGTACAGGCAAGGTAGCAGAAACCAGACGTACCAGACTGGTGTTTGCCAGATACAGACACCTATTAATATGTGAAACACTTGGCTTAGCTAGGCAGAACTTGCCTTAGAATGGACTTAACAGATAACGTTTTGGTCGGGCTGTAAGGAAGGCTGATCTTCAGGTTTCCCTGTGGAATTGAAAAGGAAAGCTTTAGTGAGCAACATGTAAATGGAGAAAGGTTGCTTAGCAAAGGGCATGTACAAGCTTCTTCCTGAACGATCCAGACAGCCAATCAAAGTTTTCACAAGACAAATGCTTATTTACAGTAATGTCTTAGAATGATATCCCTTTTTTAAGCAGCTAATTGTTTAAAGCTCTTGTTCTCACTTGCCTGTACTAAAACTATACAATTAACAAGCTATAACAAGAAGTCACAATAGCCAAAACCCCAGTCCTGTCTTTTAAGCCATACCGTGAAATAACTCAAGTACAGAATACATGTACAACTCATTGTACAGGACAGTGTGACTGCTTTTGTGCCAGAAAAGACTGATGAACGGATTAACTGCTATGACTGAGGGATTTGCTTTAAACTATATAAAATAATAAAATGAAGGTTTACCCTTCTTTGTTCTTTGGTTTAATTCAGAAGTATGCTCTCAAGATCCAACATGCCTTCTGGATAACCCAAAATTATTACTGTCTGACTGGTGGACTGTGTTACTCCCATCTAACGAGCCTTTGCAACTTTGATGGCGAAACGCTTGCTCCATTACGTAAGCACATGCTTAAATTTTATCTTAAGTAAAAAATAAAAGAGAATTATACTGAAGCAGATTAACTAAAACACAGTGAAAGGGATTTTCCAGAACACTGGATCCAATAACGAGGAAAAATAACAGGAATAACCTTCCTCTTTCCTGCTGGCCTTTGCCCACTAACTCCCCCCCCAACCTCCCCCGGCCAATCCAGTTCCACTTTGCCCGTTTAGATAACTCACCGTCTTTCTCCAAAGGATGGCCCGGTACTGAGGCACCCGCTGGTTGTTCTGGTCGGACAAAACCACAGATAGGTAGAAAGGGTTCTTCTCAGAATCTGTACCCACGTAGTTCTGGTGGACTGTAAGAAATTATGTAAAACCTGAATTTAAATACAGAAAATAACTATGTTCAAATTTCATTTGTAGTATTATTTAAAAAAAAATCTATTAAAAATCAACTGTATAGTGTCAGATTTCATTTCATTTTTAGGGAAACAAAACTGAGGATACACTGCACAAACAACACAGAGGAACGAAAAAATTTCATAGCTTTTCTTGTCAGAAAAAATACACGAATGCCAGTGTCACATGGCTGGGGCACCACTTATTACGTTGCTCTCCCCAGCGGGGATGTACAAAATGCATCAAGCAGCAAAAACAACCAGCTGACACAGCTGGCACTGCTGCCACCAGTGTGACCAACCCTACTTTACCCATCGCTGGTTCTCGTTAAGACACATTCATTATCAGAGCTAATAAAGCGCACTTCTCGTCTCTTTAAATAGGTCGGTGAAAAGTGCCCCTATTTAAATTTGGGCACTTCTGTCTCTGTTTCCGTGAAAACATCACATGTAGTGCCCATTCACACTCTCAAAATGTGTGAGCGAAGATCAAATTGAGTGCATTATAGTAACAAAGTCTTCCCCCATTTCCCCCATAGGGAACTAACAAAAGTCCATCCATTTATAGCTATCCATTCATCAGTCTATCTATTAACAATCATATCAACATCAATTACAAAAACCTTTTCCCAGGAAGTATTTGAAGAACCATCGGGTGTGATACTCTGGGTTCTCCAGATGTACATCGGTTCTCCTCCACGTTCCTGGGGTGTAGTCTGTGTTCTAGAAACCAAGAAATCACAAGCACTCAGGCACACTTGACAAAGTACTTTGTATAACAGATTGGTTTGTGAAAAGCTTACATGATCTCAGTGTTTGATCTCAACATTTGACAACTCTCCCCAACACAATAAAGTTCTATATATGCACAAGAAAAAGTAAAACAGTAAGATTAGAAACATCATATGTCATTATTTGTCATGCACATAGGAGTATTAGTGTTTTAATAATTAAACAGGTGCCATATAGGATTGCACACAATACGTAACTATGCTGTGTGACCCTACACACAAGCAAATTTTGATTATGTCATCAAAACCTTGATCTGAAATTAGAGTGGGGTGGGGTGGCTGAGTTTTTTTCTGCAGCCTTTCCCATTGGATAACCCTTGCTTTGATCTGACATTTTGTGCTCATAACTTGAAGGCCCTTTAGCATTTACTTGTTTGATCCACATATGCCAGGATACAGGGTGTTTACAGGGTACAGGGCACATACAGGGGACAGGGCATGCATTTTGAAGCAGTCTGTGGGTACTTTATCAGTGGGTAAAGTGGCGATCCTGAGAGTTAGCAGGAGTGATGGTGCCTCATTTAGCTTGTGCTGCAACAAAGGGAATTTAATTACCAGTTGATTTTTACCCTTGTAAGCACCAGGCAGCTCTTGCCAAGTAATTCATCTTTGTCATGAAACCACATTGAAAAAAATAATCATTTTAAAAGGCATGGTGTAAATCAATGGTTCTTTGTATGCACGCTAATCTTGCGCTTTTAAATTTTAAAAAGAAGTTGATAAGCACAAGGCACTTCAAAGCAAAAGTACACACAGTGTCTGGGTCTAATTACCACTAATGCACAATATCAGATTCTGAAATGGTAAGTTCTGGATCTGGATCAGCAGCACAAATCAGAGAGAGAATTCTTTAGCACCTGCATCGGACTGGCAGTCTGAAACCCTGTCAAGGAGGACCTGGCTTTGAACAGTCTGCAGTGTTCTTTAGCGGTAGTGAATAAGGAATGAGACCCTACTTGGTTTTTAGGAGGGCAAAAGAGAGCAACTGTATTACAACGCTTGGCCACTCCAATTCCCTCCCCAGCTTATGACTCAGTAATCACTCAAGTGCAGCCCTCATTTATTGGCAGCCCTCTGTTTCACACACAAATCTTTAATTTCCCTCATAATATGCTAAGGGATTTTCCAAACGAATATCAGAACTACACAGTACACTTTCTAAGCCACATACATATTTGTGTTAATATAATAACTTTATTGTTTTAATTTAGATGATGAAGCTACTGTCCATCTACACTATGAATGTTCTTTTGTGTCAAAAAAATCACATAGAAAGAAAAACCTTGAATAAATCCAGAACCATCTCTCATTGCCAACGAGCCAAATCTTCAGTCCTATAGACACAGATTGGGATAAAAAGTATTTAAATTACACATTTATCCTACTTCAGGATACACATTGGACAAGGTGACTTGTCTTCCTGCCGATGTTAAGTCTCAAATCCTAATGTCTTGTCACTTGACACTGAACTGAACACCTCCAATCTTTAACTCCATTGTTTTTTTTTTATCAGATTTCAAGTATTTATGACACTAAATGTTATCAGTTTGTCAACTAAAACCTCATATTCACCCTGAGTGGACATAACAGGACATTTTGATGCTTATTTCATGTATTCATTAAAGAAGGTTATGCAACACTCAGTTCCTCTGTGGAGGTAATTTGGCCTGCTTCTCCTACCATAACAGCTTGAAACAGTGACATGTATGGGTTTGTATGAGCATGAACTACCTGTTTAAAGTCCTGCCACAACATCTCAATGGAGTTTTGGTTTGGACTTTGACTAGGCCATTCCAAAAAAGGATGTGTCCTTCAACCATTTAGATGCAGACATGCTTGTGTGTTTCAGATCTTTGTCTTGATGCATGACCCAATTGTGCTTCAGCTTTAGCTCACAGACGAATGGCCTAACATTCTCCTGGAAAATTCTCAGATACAGAGACAAATTCATAGTTCCATGAATGATGGCAATGAGACCAGGTACTGACACTGCAATGCATCCCCATACCATGACACCACCACTTTCATGCTTGACCATTGGAATGAAGTTTTTACTGTGCAATGTAGCGTTTGGTTTTTGCTAGACATAAAGGGGCCCAAGTCGGCTGAAATGTTCCACATATTACTCATTTGTCCAGAACTTTTTAGGGTCATTCGGGGACATTTTAGTGAGACAAGAATTAATTTTCTTTTTATTAAGCAGTGATTTCCACTGCGCGCTGATACCTATGTGCAGATAACTGCAGTCTGATGGTGAGGGTCAAAGTTAGTCAGATTTATACTAGGCAGGGGTGGCCCATAACAGGCAACAACTGTCACACTCACACTAGAAGATTTAATATGTGATTACCTTGCACATCAAACAATGCACCAAACTTTCTTCTCTCAGTCTCCCTCTATATACTACTACAACCCACAAAAATATCTGACCAAGTGTGCGCAAAAATACTTTTTCACAGTACTATATATGGAACCAAGTGAATTTTATAGCATTTTAAGAATACATTTCTAAAAGAGGGATAATTTCCCAATGCTGGACTCTTTTTGATGGAACTTTTTAAGGCTCATGAAAACGCTAAAAGAAAGCTGAATGTTTTTTACGCATATGGTCCCTGTCGATTGTGTTTTCTCTAATCGTGGGTGGAAAGTGGAGAGGCCTGCTGTGCTTGTCTACCAAGGATGAGATGCTACGAGGGGGCCTCCCCCCTTTTCTGCTCCTTAATGCTTTCCATGCTGTGAAGTGTGTGGGAGAGGCAACATCAAAGTGTAGTCAAGAACACCTCGGAAGCCTTATGTGTGTGTTTTTAATTTTTTATAATAGCTCTGGGAAGACATTCTGCCACAAATAGGACAGAGCAGAATGTGCGGTTGTTTCACTGTGACGAAGTGGAGCTAATTTTTGGTCCTTAAAATGGAAAGCGATTGCACACCTGCTGTTTATATGACTCATTCTATGAGACCTGCTCAAGGTTATATGCTAATGTTGTTTTGTCACCAAATGTTCGAATTCTTGTTCTTGAGCTGGTGCTACTGTGGCTTAAAACATGGATGATCAGAATGAATCTCTATTAAGGCACCTAAAACTATACACATTTGAACTATGCGTTTGGCGTTTCATAAAATAGGCAAATGGGGTTTTGGCACTGACCTCGACAGTGGACCCGTTCTCCACCCGGAACCGGCCGGCCCGTTGTATGGCTCCATCAGCATCGCTGGAGATCAGCTGAAAACAGGAAGAAGAAAGTCAAGACAGTTACATTGGCAACCACATTTGTCAACATTTCGTCAACATAACCGTATTTTTTTTCCGTATTTTTTCTTGCTCAGGTATTAAACGATTATGATAAATAATTAAATAAATGGAGCTAATGGTTATACTTCAGGTGACTGTCAGTGTCAGCGTCCACTAAAATATAAAATTTTGCCTCCACTCCTTAAATGCAGATAGCCTCCATCCACGTGGTTAGGTTGTCTAATGGTTTATAGTAAGCCTCACACCGTGCAACTTTTTGAGTTTTTGAAACACTAACGATTTGTTGAGCACCACTTGCTGATTTTAGAAACGTTTTGCAGAGCACAGAAGCAATTTGGTGAAGCAATGTCAAATACAGCAACACGCCCAATGTCTTCTTCTGAGGAAATTCATATAAAACAATGTTCTCATCCTTCCAGGCAACAATCCTCTGAAAAGTGTAACTTCTTGCAATCTGTTGGCAAACACAATTATAGTTTCATGATGTACAGCCAAACTGTTAGAAAGTAAAAAAATAAAAGACTAATTGAGACTCAAGCAGCAGAGACTAAATATTCTCCCTCCTTCAATGTTACAGCTGTAGACAGTTTTATTCTACTCTTACAAATACTTCCAACATATTAACTAAAAACCAATGCGCACATTTTAAACAAATGAATGGAGAAAGCATTTGTAAACATGCAAATGAACAAACCATTAAACATGATAATAGTTGCTGTTCGGAACATCACTTTACTCGCTGTGATTGTAAAGAAGGAAGTTCAAAAATTACACATAGGGCACTAAAGCCCATAATAATGCCTGAAAGACACATACTTACACAATGTCCGACCCACTGCAATCTGCAATTCACATAGTTCACTATTTTTGCATCTAGCCACAAATACAGCTGGATATTTACTGAAGCAATTCAAGTTAAGTGCCTAGCTCAAGCATACAACAGTTAAGGAGGAACCTTTAGGACAAGCCAAACCACTTAAAAACTACGCCACCAGCCTGCCAGAAAAAATGATTAAAATACTTAATACTTTGGGCGCATCACCTCAGGTAGCAGTGGTAGTTTCAGGGCCTGCATGACTGGGCATTAAAATCACACAGGAAGCAAACAGAGTAAGGTATTTTACACTGGAAATGTCTTTTAGGACTGCACATATTTTAGGGCTTTTAATTGTGAAATAGATGAAAAAACTATTTTGATATGACTTTGTTCTACATTGAAATATAATTATAATTCAATGCAAATCAGTCTATGCTAAATTTTATTACGTTTGTCACATTCCCAAGCCAATTCTAGGCATGTGTTGGATCGCAGCTCAAAAGTCAGAAGGGACGTGTTTTGTAGAGAAAAGGTTTTTAATGCAAACATTGTTGCAATGTTGACCTTGCATTGATGTTACAGCAGTGTTGTTGTTGCAGCAGTCACCACAGCACCTACTGCAGGCTGGATATTTATCCTCTTTAGGTACTCCCCCTTCTAAGTCTGGGCGTGGAGACGTGTAGCCAAACTAGTTCCCATCACATCCTATCACATGCGACATGACATAACATGATTTTATGATTATTTCAGTTTAAGCTATCAATAGTTTCCTTTCAGCCAGTTTTGAACAAGCAACAAAAGGAAAAAAGATTAACCCTGTAAAACATATTAAAGTTAAGCTGCATCTACAAGTCTCTCCTGAGTCTATGTGTACTGCGCAGCACCAAAATTAGCCCTTGCTGGCTATTCAGCATCACTGCTGTAAGTTTGTTTGGTGCATGCTGATAAAATAGGCAGCCTCAGTCTAAACGGGGAAGCAGGGGAGGAAGCATGTGGTGCAGTGGTTAAGACCCGGTACTTGTGGTTGCAGGTCCAAGTTTCAAGAGGACTGTTGGGTTATTGAGCAAAGATACCTGAATAGCTTCAGTTAATATCAGGCTGTCTAAAATGGTAGCCTGAAATTGCAAGCACAGAAGTGGGTGCACGGTGTCTGCAAGTAAATGGTATAAACATGTTTATGAACTAGATTTGTTTCAATTAATTAAAATTATATTAAATGAATACATGAATTATTAAAATGCAAATCCTTCAATGTATTTTTGCCCTCTGTCACATCATGTGTTCACTGTGCCTCTGGCTAATATTCTACTTCTTTTTTTTTGTCTTCCTCAACAATAGAGATGCAGGGGCAGAGAAGCAGTTTGTTTTTTTAAACAAAAAAACACTACCTTATTTTAACAAGCATCCATTCACTGTGGAAACAAGCCATCCCACCCTACCACTAACACAATTCTGGTTGCTAGGTGACACCCAATACTGCCACAAAACACGCAGTTTATTCGGCCTCCCTTCTCAGAGGGTTTAGACTCAACTTCACAGAATGCATAACTCTCACACCAAATTATCTTATTTTGCGTGGAAAGAGCAATGGTCTATATTCTGTTCTCGACAGTAATGATGGTGGGGGTAGTGGCGGGGGGGGGGGGGGGCAGCATAGTGAATGATGGGTTTTTTATGCAGATTTTCCAGGCAGATGCATGCTGGGATGGAACCCAGCCAAGCTAACAAGCCAGATTGCCCACACAACATGAGGGTGGGAAGGGGGAGGGACTACAGACCTCTCCTTAGTCATGAGGGGTCACCAGGGAGAAGGCTCGGCTCTGCATGATCACTGGGCACTTCATCCAAAGAGCAGCAGGGTGAGAGCAAGACCTCAGCACAAAAACTGTGATCCGGGAGCTTCATGGCATGGGTTTCCATGGTCGAGCAGCTGTATGCAAGCCTTACATCACTAAGCACAATGCCAGGCGTCTGATAGAGTGGTGTAAAGCATGCCGGCACTGGACTCTGGAGCAGAGGAAACATGTTCGGTGGAGTTACGAATCACGCTTCTCTATCTGGCAGTTTGATGGACGAGTCTGGGTTTGGCGAATGCCAGGAGAACGTTTCCTGCCTGAATGCATTGTGCCAACTGTAAAGTTTGTTGGAGGAGGGATAATGCTATGGGGTTGTTTTCTGGGGTTGGCCTAGGCCCCTTAATTCCACTGATGGGAAATGTTAATCCCTCAGTTTACCAAGACATTTTGGAAAATTCTATGCTTCCAACTTTGTGGAAAGGCCATTTTCTGTTCCAGCATAACTGTGCACCAGTGCACAAAGCAAGGTTCATAAAGGCATGGTTGGATAAGTTTGGTGTGGAAGAACTTGACTGGTCCACACAGAGCCCTGACCTCAACCCTATCAAACACCTTCGGGATGAACTAGAACGGAGATTGCGAGCCAGGCCCTCTCCTCCAACATCAGTGTCTGACCTGGAAGTGGAAGCTGTTAAAGCTGCACAGGGGGGGACCAACTCGATATTAATGCCTATGGATTTAGAATGGGATGTCATAAAAGCTCCTGTAGGTGTAATGTGTAGGTTTCCCAATACTTTTGTCCATATAGTGTATGTATTGCCCCAGATGATCTCCTAGATATGTACTACCACCTATGATCTATCACCTCTGTATGTATCACCAACTTGTGATCTATCTCCAATATATGTATTACCACCATTGATCTATATCCTATGTATGTATAGACACATATGGTATATCCATTCTTATGATATATCTCCTGTTGCTGCAGCCAATTAGCATCACTCAGTAGTATCACTAAATAGTAGGGGCCTTTCTTCCTCACAATTTTAACTCACAGATTTAGACTGTGTTATACAATAATAAACAGGTGTCAAGGATATAGACAGAGAAGGTTTATTTCTAGACTAAACTAGACTAAAATAACACATAACTAGTATCAGTGTACTGAATTTATGAAACCCATCAACTCAATGAAAAACATGATGAAAAGGCCCACATAGAAATTCCACAATCAACAGTGGCCACCATTACTACAAGATATTAGGAATGCTCCTTAACAGAGAGCGTTGCTTAGCCACACCTGATACAGTGAGGCTTACACAGTCTTTGTTATGTGAATGCCGGCTGTCTGACGGAATGACCTGCGAAGTGACGACGAGCTTGTGGAAGCGACGAGCTTTGCTACTTGCAAAGCATGCAGACTGCCCTCTCCACACGTTCTTGAGTGTTTTAGAGAGTCCGTGACCTGGTTATGTCAGATCACATCAGACACATTCAATACATTTGTACGTGATCTTATTTGAGAAGGGCTTTCATGCATCATTCAGAACAGTTTAGTTTTGATGTAACTATATCAGATAAAATAAAAACTTTATATAAATATAAGAAATATAAACAAAAAAAACTTTGGTAGGGTATAGTTAACAAAAACAGGAAAAAGCAATACTGACAAGAAAAATCTGGCTCATTTGACTTGTAATGACCTGAAACCCCAAATTCATACTAATGGGACGTGACAGGTTTTATTTAATCTTTGGCTCCATCCATTACTGTGTAAGGGCTGCAGTTCCTTTTCAGTTTATACCCACCCATTACTTCCCCTTGCTGGTCATTAGCCCCATCTCAAATGTGAAATTATAGGACTATTTCAAGTTTGGGTCAGAATTTCACAGCTGCAGATGAGCAACCCAAGAGCTGAAGAGAGCATCTAATGTTCACTAATTTGGGATTTAAAAAAACAGTAGAGGGTGCATCTGTTTGTCACTAAAGCCTTTCTAATAGCTACCATGGTGGGGTTAGGGCATTACACAGAGCTCACCAAACCGTCAATTTTCTCCCATTTGGCCTGATCTGGGGGTCCCTATGTAAATGTCGAGAGAACAGGGAACGAGAGCTCAAATTCTCAAATTGAAGTATTTGTTTTAATCTATCCTGTTTAACCTATTTAACCTATCCCGTTTTCCCCCAAACATATATACATACATACATACAAACACACACACACACACACACACACATGTTGATGTGTTAGAAGCAGGAAAAATGGGCAAGCGTAAGGATCTGAGCGACTTTGAAAAGGGCTAAATTGTGATGGCTAGACGACTGGGTCAGTGCATCTCCAAAACTGCAGCTCTTGTGGGGTGTTCCCGGTCTGTAGTGGTCAGTACCTATCAAAAGTGGTCCAAGGAAGGAAAAGCAGTGAAACGGCGACAGGGTCATGGGCAGCCAAAGCTCACTGATGCACGTGGGGAGTAAAGGCTGGCCCGTGTGGTCCGATCCCACAGCTACTGTAGCTCAAATTGCTGAAAAAGTTAATGGTGGTTCTGATAGAAAGGTGTCAGAACACACAGTGCATTGCAGTTTGTTGCATATGGGGCTGCGTAGCTGCAGACCAGTCAGGGTGCCCATGCTGACCCCTGGCCATTTCCGAAAGCGCCCTCAATGGGCACGTGAGCATCAGAACTGGACCACGGAGCAATGGAAGACAGTGGTCTGGTCTGATGAATCACGGTTTCTTTTACATCACATGAATGGCCGGGTGCATTAGCGTCGCTTACCTGGAGAATACTTGGCACCAGGGTGCCCTATGGGAAAAAGGCAAGCCGGCAGAGGCAGTGTGATGCTTTGGGCAATGTTCTGCTGGGAAATCTTGGAGCCTGCCATTCATGTGGATGTTACTTTGATACGTACCACCTGCATTGTTGCAGACCATGTACCCCCTTTCATGGCAACGGTATTCTGTGATGGCATTGGCCTCTTTCAGCAGGATAATGTGCCCTGCCACAAGGCAATAATGGTTCAGGAATGGTTTGAGGAACACAACAACAAGTTCAAGGTGTTGAGCATCTGTGGGATGTACTGGACAAACAAGTCCGATCCATCGAGGCACCACCTCGCAACTTACAGGACTTAAAGGATCTGCTGCTAATGTCTTGGTTCCAGATACCACAGCACACCTTCAGAGGTCTAGTGGAGTCCATGCCTCGACGGGTCAGGGCTGTTTTGGT